>BQNB010025964.1:0-59084 GCA_026074375.1 Tanacetum coccineum
CACACACTTAACCAACGGCACCAGTAGGGCTATCTGTTAGCCCTACTAACCTTTTAATTCTTATACTCATTTTTTTCCTATTTGCTTTTCAGCCAACTTTTGCTTATTTCTCGCTTATTTTTAAGCTGATTTTCCAAACTCTTATTTTTCTCGAATCCAGCATAGGTTAAACTACTTTTCTGCATTTTTTCAGAATTTATAAAAATTGTTTAGTATTTTTTATCAATTTTTCTTTTCAAAACTGTTTTTAATTCATTATAAATTATTAAAAAGTCAAAAAAATAAATTTCTTTTTTTTTAATTTTCTTTTATCATTTTGCACTTAGGAAAAATAGCTTTGCATCTGTAGGGTTAAAATTTCATTTTTTAAAGTACGGGTTTCGAACCCCGTTTTTGTTTTCTTCGTTTTTTCACTTTAAAAGCTTTCGTTTTAGGATTTTCTTTAATTTTCCTTTTAGTTTAGTCATTTAGGATTAGAAAAACTTAAAAAATCATTTTAGGTTTAATTTTTGATAATTTAGTTTTTTTTAAATCGCGTTTTTAGGATTCTGGTTCTCGTTTTTAGGTTTAATTCATTAATTGCTTTCGTTTTAGGGTCTTATTTACTTGTCTTTGATTATCAATTGTAGAATTAGGAATCCAACCCAAAAAAACCATTCAAACGCGCTATCACGAACGTTCTCGATTTTCAATTCGCACCTCGTTGGGAGAACGACCCGGGGGATTTTTGATATTGCTTTAGTCAAAAGCAATTGATTTGAATCTTTCGGAATACTTATCATACTATAATTGAATTATAATCTGGAAATTATCCTTATATATTTATTATATTTATTATAATTTATATATACAAAAATGATTGGTTTCAAAGGTTATCAATTTTACCGCGAAACTCTATCTTGACCAGGTACACTACTCGTTAAAGTGTTGTTTTAGGTTTGTCGGCTAAATATAAATGTAAAACTTGATAATCAAATAATTGACCCTACACGATAGCACATCAAGACCTCACACCATATAGTGAGAGTCCATTTATGTAAAAATTAGTTACTTGAGTAAATTGTTAATAACTATTTCATAGATATAAAGGGTACAAAAAACTGATCTCTCCTATTTTATGTGGACTTTATAGCTAACTAATTGTAGATGAAAATAAAAAAGCTAGAGCCAAAAAGATGAATGTGATGTGGTTCAGATCAGATTTAAGCAGAAAGGAAGAGAAGGGATATAAATTTAGGGAGGAATGTTTGGGGCAATTTTCTGAATGACATTAACAAACATGGAAATCCCTTATAAAGGGTACAAACAAAGACTTCACCACTAACCCACTACCTAATAAAATGGAAAACATGTGCACCTGGAAAGCTGGGCATAACCCACGAATTCCTTTATTCCCTCACCACTATGCTGACTTTGAAAAAGTAAATAACTAACTCACCCAACAAACAAACAAACAATTAAAACACACAGCATGCATGCATGGGTTCATGGGTCTTCAAGTCTTCCTGGGCCTTCTCTTGCAAACTGTTAGAACCGTAACAATCCACCCCGCTTGAACCCACCTTGTCCTTAAGGTGAAAGTCTGGGAAAGCCTTCGTGAACCGCCATTTCGTCTCCCACGTAGCATCTTCGCGACCTTTACCGACCCATTTGATAAGAACTTCTGTGCGCGGTTGATACTTCCCCTTTTTGATAACCCTTTCCTTAAGAACACATTCAGGTTGTGGCGTCAGAGGCGTGAACATTGTATCATCAAGAACCACCGATGCTGTGGGAACGACCTGTCCTTCACATTTTCGGAGGAGGCTCACATGAAAAACATCATGGATTAGAGAACCTGGTGGCAATTGGAGTTGGTAAGCAACCTGTCCAACTCGTTTCAGAATCTTGTACGGCCCGAAGAACTTCGGAGCAAGCTTATGAGATGTCCGGTGTGCAACCGTGACCTGCCGATACGGCTGAAGCTTGACAAAAACAAGATCCCCTTCAAGAAACTCGACCTCGCGACGTTTACGATCTGCCTGCACCTTCATTCGGTTTTAAGCCACTATCAGATTAGCTCTTAGTTGACGGAGAAGAGCATCCCTATCACCTAAATACTCATCAATAGCTTGAACCTTGGTCGTGCCTGGAACATAAGGGACCAGCCTAGGAGGCGGCCGGCCATAAACAACTTGAAATGGAGACAGCTTAGTAGACGAATGGACTAAAATGTTGTAACTGTATTCAACCCACGGTAGCCAATCTAGCCATTTCTTCGGTTGGTCCCCTGTAAAACACCGCAAATATTGCTCCATAATACGATTAATAACCTTCGTTTGGCCGTCCGTTTGGGGATGGTAGCTGGAACTCATACAAAGATGAGAGCCCTGCAACTTAAATAAGGCTTGCCAAAAAGAACTAATGAACACCTTATCGCGATCACTAACCACCGTAGCTGGTATACCATGCAGCTTGACCACATTGAGGACAAATTCCTTAGCAACAGATACAGCCGTAAACGGATGTTTCAGGGGAATAAATAAAATGAGCAATATTTGGAGAGCGATCTGACTACAACCATAACACGTAGAATCCTTTTGAATATCAGGAAGGCCCTTCACAAAATCATACTAATATCCTTCCACCATACCCGTTCCGTGATATCTGTGAATTTTAATTTGTTATATTTGGTATGCGGTTGTAATAAGTCCCGCCTGGTAATCATACATATCAGTATTTAAAACAACGCTGGCAAACTAGACATTCCTTAATAAAAAATTTGACCCGTTGCTTAAGCCCCTTCCACCAGAAAGTTTGCTTGACTTTGTGCAATGTTTTATGAAACCCAAAATGACCACCCTCAGGTGATGCATGGCAAAGAGCTAAGATAGTCTCCAACAGAGGAGAAGTAGGACATAAAAGGATGGCCCCATCTCGAAACCAAATACCATCGCGCATATCCAGTTCATGCCGACCCCCGTGATCCGAACCTGTTAGCAAGGTTTGATAATATGGGTCAGTGCGTACCTCATTCTGAATGTCTTGCCAGATAGAAGCACATGGATGCGAGATTGCCATGAAGTGAAACTCAGGAATCCGAGAAAGAGCATCGGCTCCATGGTTAGAGACCCCTTTCTTATACTCGATAGTGTAGTCATACCCCAATAATTTCGGTAGCCATCGGGCTTGGGCCGGAGTGGTAAGACGCTGCTCAAGTAGATACTTCAAACTCATGTGATCCTTTTTAACCACGAAGGGGCGACCAAGTAAGTAATGTCGCCATTTGTGCACCGCCTTAACAACCGCCAACATCTCCTTTTCATACGTGGACCAGGAGAGCATCGAACCTTTTAATGGAGCACTAAAATAAGCGAGAGGCTTACCACGCTGGGTCAATACCGCACCGATTCCCACCCCGCTGGCGTCACACTCCACCATAAAAGGTTGTGAGCAATCCGGAAGTCCCAAGGTAGGAGTGGTTGTAAGGGCAATCTTTAGAGTTTGGAAGGCAGCCTCTGCCACCTCATCCCAGACAAACAGACCCTTGCCTACCAATTTGTGTAACGGTGCCGCGATGCTGCCAAATCCCTGTATAAACTTCCGGTAATAACCGGCCAATCCCAAAAAACCTCGTACCCCCTTAGCATTTTTCGGGGTGGGCCATGAGAGAACCGACTGCACTTTGTTTGGTTCCACCGCCACGCCGTCAACCGATATAAGGTGACCCAAATAGTGAACCTGTGAAACTCCGAAACAACACTTGGATTGTTTTGCAAAAAGATGGTTAGACTCCAAAATTCCCAAAACCACAGTTAAATGCTCCACATGATCATCGATGGTCTTAGAGTAAACCAAGATATCATCAAAGAATACCAAAATAAACTTACGGAGAAAC
This sequence comes from Tanacetum coccineum, assembly GCA_026074375.1. Lineage (NCBI taxonomy): Eukaryota > Viridiplantae > Streptophyta > Magnoliopsida > Asterales > Asteraceae > Tanacetum > Tanacetum coccineum. Next base: position 3,878 of record BQNB010025964.1, read on the forward strand.
GGGCGGAACAAATCATTCATCAAACATTGGAATGTAGCTGGTGCGTTAGTCAGCCCAAACGGCATAACGACAAACTCGTAATGACCGTCATGAGTGCGGAAAGCTGTCTTGTGTATATCCTCATCCCGGACCCGTATCTGGTGATACCCGGAGCGGAGGTCCAGCTTAGAATAAATACGTGAACCATGGAGTTCGTCAAGGAGTTCGTCAATAACCGGAATGGGGTACTTATCCTTCACCGTAATATCATTGAGTGACCGATAATCAATACAGAAGCGCCAAGAACCATCCGCCTTTTTGACTAGCAAAACCGGAGAGGAGAACGGACTGTGACTAGGGCGGATCAACCCTTGCTGGAGAAGTTCACGAACCTGTCGTTCGATCTCCGTCTTCTGGAGGTACGACTGCCGATACGGTCGGGTGCTAATAGGGCGAGCACCGGGAATCAAGGGAATGGAATGATCTTGGGATCGGTACGGAGGCAAGGACACGGGCTCCTGGAATACCTTAGCAAACCGTTCTAGAACATCACGAATGGCAGTACAAGGGCTGATGTCAGATGAGGGCTCGGAGGGAAGTAGGCTGACATGGAGTAAAAGGGCTGGCCCATGCATGACCATTGCTTCATGAGATTTTAATGCAGCCAATTTAGAGCTCTTGAGGCCCTGCAACTTATGTGAAGACCCTGCAAGATGAAACCCAAGAGTTAGTTTTTCATAATCAATCTCAACTGGTCCTAGAGTCTTCAACCACTGGACGCCTAGCACCACCGGACATGCGGCGACCGGTAGAACAAAAAAATCCGTCGAAATAAGATATCCCTGGATGGTGATGGTTAAGCCACGTACTCGACCCGCACACGACACATGTTCACGGTTAGCCACCACAACCTTGAAGGGAGTATCCTTTTCCACAGTTAACCCAAAGCGGTCGACCAAGGCTTGGTCAATGAAATTATGCGTGCTGCCGCCGTCGACCAAAACGACCACGTCCTTGTTTTTGATCTGCCTGGGCAAGCGTAAGGTTTGGGGCATTGGAGCACCGGTGATAGCATGAAACGAAATCTCCGCCGGCAGATCCTCTACCCCCGTTTCGTCTGGTTCATCCGTTGCAACCGGGGCGTCTTCAATCATAAAAAGTTGTGGCTTACTACACTTGTGTCCCTGTACGTAGCGCTCGTCGCAATAGTAACAAAGCCCCTTTTCGCGGCGTTCGCGGGCTTCTTGTTCGAGATCCGACGGATCAAAGGCGGAGCCGGAAGAGCTAACCTTGTGGTTGGGCCTGGACCCAGAAGTCCAGCCGACGTCAGAGGTTTGGGAGGGGCCGTAGAGCTCCTGTTTCTCGGAAAAGAGGAAGGTGTGCATTGCAGGGTCAATTTTGTTTTCCACCAAACGAGCAATGCTAATGGCGTCCGATAAGTTACGTGGTTTCTTGATTTTAACTTCCAAACGGATCTCATCTTTCAATCCACCGATAAACACATAAGAAGGAAGACCTCCGGTAACCCATCCACCCGATGAGAGAGCCATTCAAAAGCCTCTACGTAAGTAGCGACGGTGGAAGTTTGTGTGAGACGGGAAAGAGCCTCGGACGGGTCTTCAAAGTCGGTGGGACCGAATCGGCAAAGTAAGGCTGTAGAGAACTCAGCCCAAGTGAGTGGTCCACGTGACTTGGTGAACCATCTGTGCCATTGGAGAGCAATCCCTTCGAGGTGAAGAGAGGCTAGGTGTGCTTGATCGTCGTCCGGAACCTTCTGAAAATCGAAATATTTCTCGGCCTGGTAGAGCCAAGCCGTCGGGTCGTCCCCGCTGAAACACGAGAAATGGAGCTTCAAGTAGGGTTTATGATCATTGCCGTGACCGGCGTAAGGTCCTCCACCAGAAGAGGAAGGATGGCCTGGATTCTTTTGTTGTATGGTGTGAACGGTTGTTTGCAAGTTCTGATAGTCTCCCATAAGTTTTTCGAACATAGCAGCAAACTTGGCTAGGGTCTCTTGTGTTTCCTGTTGGAATTGCTCGGTAGTTTTCTTTCGGGTATCCATGGAGATCAACCTCGCTCTGATACCACTGACGTGGTTCGGATCAGATTTAAGCAGAAAGGAAGAGAAGTGATAGAAATTTAGAGAGGAATGTTTGGGGAAATTTTCTGAATGACATTAACAAACATGGAAAATCCCTTATAAAGGGTACAAACAAAGACTTCACCACTAACCCACTACCTAACAAAATGGAAAACATGTGCACCTGGAAAGCTGGGCATAACCCATGAATTACTTATTTTCCCTTCACAAATATGCTGACTTTGAATAAGTAAATAACTAACTCACCACCAACTAACCAAACAAACAATTAAAATACACAGCATGCATGCATGGGTTCATGGGTCTTCAAGTCTTCTTGGGCCTTCTCTTGCAAACTGTTAGAACCGTAACAGAATGAAGAGATTCAAGATAATAGATGCAGCTACTACCAATGGAAGTATCCATAGCAAACAACACACAGAGTTAAGCCATTATCGGCCGTATCTCAACGAATTGAGGGTCAATCATTAATTGGAAATCGTGGTGGCAAATGATGTGGAACACATATACACAATCAATCGAATGTCCATGTGAAAGTGAAATAAGTTGCATGATGGATTCAAAGCGTTTACAAGTTTTGTAATTCTTATAGACTCTTAATTGTGTGAAATTCTAACTGAGTTTTGATTCATTATAAAACTTGAGATTCTACTCAGCGGTAAGAGTTTAGCCTCTTAGGACGAAAGTGCCTAGAGGTCTTAGGTTTGAACGTTGGGGAAAAAATTAATCCGGCCCCCATTAGCCACGGAGGTTCACATGCGCCGACTCAGGGCTATCCAAAAGGGTAGTCGCCCTGGGATTAGTCGACTCACAATATCGAGTCGAAAACCCAGGAGTAAAAAAAGTGGTGCCCCTCTTCTAATTCTTTTAATTAATTTTAAGTTGTCACCCTCTTATGTATCTTAGTTTATGATATCATACCCATAAAGGAGTAACCAAATTGTTAGACAATTAATAAACCCCGTAGGTTATGATTTATCATTGACCACTATTTATAGATTACAAGGTAGACTATACCCTAGTGGACCCGAAGCCCATAAACCGAACTTGGGCCTATTTATCCACTAATACTCCCCGCATCTTCAAGTGACGAATCGCTGAAGCTCAATGGAGTATCTAAACTAGAAATAATAAAACATAAACATTAACGGAATAAAAGCATAACTTGTTGATGAAAGCTCATACTGATCTTCAAACAGCAACAAAAGCAAAGCGTCGCACACGAACATAATTAGTTGTTGAAGAAATCCGCCAACATGCGGAGACAAATCTTCAAGCGAACTGATAAACATAGATAAAACAAAGATTTTTTTTATAAGGGATAACCCAAAGAATCCTGATACATAAAGGATAACCCAAAGTATCCTAACAATCGTGTGGATTTGTGACCTAGCACAAATCACCAACACAAATAACAATTGTAGCACAAATCACTAACACAAATACAAATAAACAGACGATCATGTGGATATGTGAACCTAGCAACAAATACCAAACACAATAAAAATATAAAACAATAAAACTACTATAACTTCTTTTTTTATTTTATTTTTATTAAACTTTTAAATTACATAACTATCGATCTGCCAAAATACATCATCAAACTCATACTTCATCTCATTCAATGCCAATTCTAAAAATGCTCTTTGATCTATGGCCGTATTGTTGTTGCGGGGAGCCATTACTGACCAAATAATTTGAAAATATAATAAACTAAAAACCACAAAAAATGATACAAGAGGGTTTTTTTGTATTTTGGGTGCTAAGGTTTTGAGACAGAAGATAGTAGTGGTTTGATAAGGTGGGTATAGGGAAGTGGCGGACTTGAGACCGATTATGGTCTCAAGATCATACCATGCTCATGATAATGATTACTCAATCTATTACTCTTTTTATATAATAAATAAATATAAATAATTAATAAATATATAACAAGGTTTGAAGATCCAAAAAATCATTGAATACGGATGTAGTATAGAATTAGATTTTCGGGGCGTTATGTAAAACGAGGCTTGAATGGAGAAAATCTAAGGACGAATTGATAATCGATGTTTGAATATGAACAAGCGGTATATGAGTGGGCACTAACCTAATAAGCAAATGCACTAAAAAGATAAGCAAGGAACTAGACAGCAGCAGCTTAAAGGCTAGGAATGGTTAAATTTAGTTAAAAAACCTTATAACTTTTATACTTAGATACAAATAAGCTCCCAATTAATGATTATGACAAACCAAATAAGCTAGGACTAACTCTATATAAGCAATTCTAGCAAGATTAAAACTACCGTTTAAGCAGATGAAACTCAGCAGGTTACTAACGACTGTTCTATCAGTATTAACTATCTGTACTAACTTGGAGTTTAGTATGCATAGTTTTGAGTTAATACTGTTAGCTTTACAATACACAATGAAACAAGAATTAAGCAAATAGGCTAAAAAAACAGATATTTAACTACCCTAATGAGAACTCAGGAATAAGAATAAGCGACTAGAATAAAACTTAAAATGGCAAATAAGCTAACGAACTACAATTGATAAACTATTAAAAATGCTTTGAAAAAGGCAAAAATAGCTAAAGTAAGCTTAATAAAGACAGTAAAGGAAAATGGCTTAATCTACTCTAAACAAGATATGGGAAATCTTAATTAAGCAAAAAAATAATAAATAATAAGCAAATAATGAACCATCAGTACTAACAGTTTTAACTATCGGTAATAACTGGAGTTAGTTGCTAGTTTAAGTTAGTTACTGCTAGCTTTACAATCATCCACATAATTGACCTGCGTACTAACATGGGTTAGTATTGCTTGTGTTCCAAACTCCACTTAAAGTTTTCAAAATCATTTTACTTTTTATTTCAAGCTTGATTTGATCCTAATATTTGTTAAAAACAATTATCATAATAACAAAAATAGGCACTTATAAGCAGATTTTAGTCAATTATAAGCACTTTAAATAAGCCTAAATTAGTCTTCCTAACAGTTTTAACTCTTAACTAACCAGTCTAACTAAGAAATGTGCACAAATCCACTTTCTAATCTAACAACCTATAAGCAAGATAAGCACTCCTATACAGCATGATAAAGCGTTTGATTTATGCTAATATAGGTAACAAATAAGCTCTATATGCAGTTCTACAGTAAATACAGAAAAAAATAAGAAAAAGAGAAACTTACAAACCACCTTTGTTCAAAACTGGGTAAACAAAAGTCTACAAGCTCTAACTTGTATAAAACAAGCTAGTGAGAGTCCATAAGCCCATCCAGAACTGGCTTATCATCCATAAGCTGTGGTATATTTGAGTGTGGAAATTTTTTATGACTTTACTTAAATCCTTAGAATTTGAGTTAAGACAAATGACTTATATGATTTTAAAACATATTAAGTAAAGCTGTTAACAAAGGAAATACAGAGATTCAAGAATTAACTTAAAAACGCCAATTTGGCTTTCAGACGAATTTAAACGTTACAAGACTTGGAAGAGTAAAATTGCATAAAGATAAGCTAAAATTTAACTAAGAACTAGAAAAAACAACTCCCTTTCTTGGGATACAATGGCCTATTTATACTAAAATGAATTAAGGGTCTTGGTTTCTTGGTCTTTTCTTATCTTCTTTCTTTTGTGTTTCTTTATAGAGACAAAAACACAACTGTGCTTGTTGTGTGAGGTGATTCTAAAACAAATCCACAAGCTCTTCAAATTCTTTTTGTGTTCTTTTGAGTCAATCACAGTCACATCGAAAAGCTTGGAAAGTGGTGGGATTGCCAACTTGGCAATTATACATGGGGAGAGCCCAACTCGGTGTTAGGTGGGTGATTGGGAGGTGGGGGAGATAGTCTAACCAAGGGGTTGTAGAGGTTGCAGGGTAAAAGGGTGGGAAGACACCCGTGAGTAGTTCTTGGCTTTAGTGGGCGGGAAAATTGGTTTTGGGTAAGTTGGCAGCTTTGGCCCCTCATCTCATATATCTCCACTGCAAATTTCGTCCTTGTGATAATACAGGTTTGAAAGTTTGGCAGAATTGCCCCTTCAACCTATACAAACTTATTGCAAAATTCGTCCCTTTATGATACAACTTAGGGGTTGCAGAATCATGGCCAATAAGTTATACTTCACCCAATTTGCAAGTTCAACCCTTGTCTTTGTAATACAACTTGAGGTTTGGCTTTTAGCTTTGTCGGGGTTGACTTTCTGACTTTGACTGACTTTGGCTTCGATTTGACTTTGTCTTTTCCATTCCGTGCTCGGTTTTGTTTGTTTTTGGCTTTCTTTTTGTTCTTTTATTGAATATCCATTTCCTGCACAATACAAATGCAAAACATACAAATACAGTGTATTTTTGGTACGTTTTTAGTCATTTAAGTCTTGTTTTTTAATGCGTAAATAGTATGTGTGATTAGCATAACAAAATCCCCCATACTAAGATATTTGTGTTTGTCCTCACGCAATGTTATGAAGTAAACATTTACGAAAATTATGATTCTCATTTGTCCCCTTCGTCACTAATAACCTCGAAAAGTAAGCTTAGTGTTCGTCAAGGAGAATAAAGAATCTAATTAGCTTCGACAAGTCACGATTTCATCATTTTTTTTATGTACACTAACTATTTTATATTTTGGATTTTCCTTTTTTCTTTCTTAACTACCTGTTTGACTTCTTTATTATATCCACACTTGGGTCATAGATTGGAGAATCGCCCATAGTAATTAATCTCGGAGATTGTCCCGACGGATAATTCATTCGTCCTTGATTTTTCACTGTCCCAAAGCTAAGGCGTAAAAACAAAATCTCCTTTAAGTACAATTAAAATGATAACACTATTATAACTATGAATTGTAAATTTTTCGCTGCCCCCAAACAATTATTCATTTAGAGTGATTGTGCTTAAGTTTAAGTTAAATTTAAGTTGACAATTTAGAAAGTAGTATAGTTTATGTGCATAACGATATTTCTGAAGAAATCTAGGGAAAAGACTAGATCACCCACCAACCTGCATATTCTCGATAGGATCCCAGCCGGTTCGACTTAGGTTATCAGGTTGAGACCCCACAGGAGTTTGTTCGCAATTGTAATAGCGGATACTCACACCTTTTAGGACCGAAATTACTTAGGATTTACCGCTAAATAAAATACTAACTTTTCTCTTTTTTTTTCCACCTTTTTCTTTTTTTTTCAAAGCCACGCAAACATCAAAAATTTAATGATTTCATTGGTGAGATTATTCCATGTAGCGACCTTTCTTCTCGGAACGTCCCAGCCTCATCAGCTAAGTGCCCAGGTTGTTTGACACCCCAGCGGAGAATACTTAATCGAAATAATCTACCGACGGCCAACCAAACAACTTTTCGAAGTATTAAAGCAAGTTTATTCTTAGTTAAAAATTTTACTTGAGTTTAGGATAAAAAAGAAATCTGAAACTATTAAATGTTCATTTATTGCTATTTCATACTATAATACCGTCATCTTTTACATGACTACAACATCAGGCCACGCCTCCGACAAGATGTAGTGGATCTTAGTCTGCCGAATGATTTTTTTATTGATTACACTTACGAATGAACTTTGGCATTTATTTGATCTTACGTGGGGTTTTTTTTTTTTTGATAACTGTTATTTTCCGTAATAGAGAAAATTTTCTCTGTTTTAGAAACTCAAGTATAAATGCTGAACTAAGATGAATATTTTTCGTTTCCGAAAGAGCTTCTTTTTTGAAAATGTCTGGTTTAAAGTTTAAAGCAAAAAATTAAGCACGTTTATGAGTCAAGTTAGTGCTTCGGGGAGAAAAAGCGACAAGTTACAACTTATAAGCTTTTAAGATTTCCCATAATATTCCTTGTTTAGCATCTAATTGTAAATAACACTAATCATTTTTCGTTTTTCGCAATTTATAATCCGAATAAAAGGATCTGTGAATGCTTTATAGTAGCCTAATAAACTTTTCGGTTTATTATTTGGTTAAGGACAAAGCTAGGGCTCAACCGCCAGACACGAGTCAAAATTATTCTCATTCTTACCCATTGGGAAGGGAAAGTCATAAACTGTGACAAAACACTTATTTTATTTTTGAAAATTTTTAATTTTAAATTTTTTTTTGCAAATATTTTGGTGGTAAAAACGGGATTACGTGACAATAACGGTTGCAGGCAACATTCAATCGAAGATCCCCCCCCCCCAATACTAGAACTAAACATTGTCCTTTTATGTTTTAATAGGGAGTTGTGTACTACGTAAATCCAAAGGTCGTTTATTAAGTGTGCCTAAAGATAAAACGTCTTAGTGCGATTAGATTTGGATTTTGGATCCCAAATGATGTGAAGATGTGAAACTCTTGTCGATGAAGGGTTAATACTATGAGCACGAGAGTCTTAACTATCGGAAATCCATGGACATACAACACAAAACAGCACTAAAACACGGCAAAACTATGGGTATTGGAAGAGGTAAGCTCCTTACTCACAAAAATCTCTTATGCCATTACTACATAATACTACTACTGATAAGAACTAGGGTGCCTCCCAAGAAGCGGCTTGTTTATGTCGCTATGCTTGACCATTCCCCGAATTATTGGTCCATGGGGAACGTCTGGAGATCTAGGACTAGCAAAATTATTGGTACGTCCCCTCCAAAGTAGTGCTTTCACACAGAGGTCCATTCACTTTTGAAATTTTGGGCCCGGAGTTTTGGGATAACTCGACAGTTGCATATGGAAATACTTGGGTTACTGTGAATGGTCCACTCAGGGGTCTTAAGCTTGCCCGGAGAAAAATCTTTAAATCTTAGAGTTTTATAGAGTAGGACTCGATCACGGCGTTAAAACGCGGATTTTTGATCTTGGAGTCAGGATTCTCTGTGTTTTCTCCTTTGTAAATCAAAAGAATTTCATAGCATGATCATGAAGTTCATTAGTTCGTTGAGCGAACTTTCTTGTGTATCACCCGCGGTTTTATATATCAAAGTTTGTTGCTTTAAGGGCCTAGTATGCTTTGTGCTACATCTTACAACCGGTAGAATGACATTGCCTTTCCATATACAAGCTTTGTATATATTTGATTAGCTCAAATCTTTAATCCTTTTTAAATATAAATAAATTAAAATATTAAACTTGGATAAGAATCCACAAAACAATGAAACCGGAAGTATATGTAGTATAGATATTTTCGGGTCGTTATGTCCCAAACGAGGCTTGAATGGCGAGAAATCTAAATGACGAATTATAATCTCGATGTTTGAATATGACAAGGATATGATTGGAGCACTACTAATAAGCAACTGCACAAAAAGATGAGCCAAGGAAAATAAGCCAGAGCAGCATAAAGTAGGATGGTAAAAACACTAAAAACTTTTATACTTAGATATCAAATATAAGCTCAAATAAGCTTAAGACAAACCGAATAAGCTAGTCTAACTCTAAATAAGCAAAAGTTCAACAAGTTAATTAAACTAAGTTTTGCAGGAGAAAATCTGAGTACTAAGCAACAGTACGAACAGTATAGTTTATTAAAACTATCAGTACTAACTTGGGTTAGTACTGCTTGTTTTTTGCAGTTAATACTGCTAGCTTTACAATACACAATGAACAAGATATAAGCAATAGCTTAAAACAGATATTTAACATACACCGAATAAGAACTCAGGCATAAGAATATGCAACTAGAATAAACTTAAAATGGCAAATAAGCTTAAAGAACTACAAACTATAAACTATTAAAAATGCTTGAGAAGGCAAATAAAGCTAAGTAAGCTTACTAAAGACATCAGTAAGAAAAAATGGGCTTAAATTACTCTAAAAGCTAAGGAAATCTTAAATAAGCAGAAATAATAAGCTAATAAGCAAATAATGAACCAACAGTACTAACAGTTTTAACTATCAGTACTAACCTGGAGTTAGTACTGCTAGCTTTAAGTTAGTACTGCTAGCTTTAAAAATCCCAAAATAGAACTAGCAGTACAAACTATGGGTTAGTACTGCTTGTTCCAAACACCCCTTAAAGTTTTCAAAAATCATTTTTCTTTTTATTTCAAGCTGATTTGATCCTAATTTGTTAAAAACAAATTATCAAATAACAAAATAAGGCACTTATAAGCAGATTTTAGTCAATAATAAGCACTTAAATAAGCTAAATTAGTCTAACAGTTTTAACTCATAACTAACAGTACTAACTAAGAAATGTGCACAAATCACTTTTAAACTAACAACTAAGCAAGATAAGCACTAAACATCATGATAAAGCATGAATAAGCAAATATAGGTAACAAATAAGCACTATAAGCAGTTCTACAGTAAATACGAAAAAATATAAGAAAACAGATGAAATACTTACAACACCTTGTCAAATCTGGGTTTTAAAAAAAATAACAAAGAGTCTACAGCTATAAACTTGTATTTAAACAAGCTAGTGGAGTCCATAAAGCCATCCAGAACTGTACTTATTCACCATAAGACTGTGTATTTTGAGTGTGGAAATTTTTTATGACTTTACTTAAATCCTTAGAATTTGAGTTAAGACAAATGACTTATATGATTTTAAAACATATTAAGTAAAGCTGTTAACAAAGGAAATACAGAGATTCAAGAATTAACTTAAAAACTCCAAATTTGCATTTAGACGAAAATTAAAGTTACAAGACTTGGAAGAGTAAAATTGCATAAAGATAAGCTAAAATTTAACTAAGAACTAGAAAAAAAAACGACTTCCTTTCTTGGGTTACAATGGCCCTATTTATACTAAACGAATTAAGGTCTTGGTTTTTTGGTCTTTCTTCTCTTCTTTCTTCTGTGTTTCTTTGTAGAGACAAAAACCCAAGTATGCTTGTTGTGTGAGGTGATTCTAAAACAAATCTCAGCCTTCAATTTCTTTTGTGCTTCTTTGAGTCAATTACAGCCATCGAAAATGCTTGGAAAGTGGTGGGATTGCCAACTTGGAAATTATACATGGGGAGGTGGTGATAGTGGAGGAGGGGGAGATGTCTTACCCAAGGGGTTGTAGAGGTTGCAGGGTAAAAGGGTGGAAAGACACCCGTGAGTGGTTCTTGGGTTTAGTGGGCGGGAAAATTGGTTTTGGGTAAGTTGGCAGCTTTGGCCCTATCTCTTTTATCTCCACTGCAAATTTCGTCATTGTGATAATACAGGTTTGAAAGTTTGAAGAATTGCCCCTTCAATCCTATACAAACTTTTTGCAAAATTAGTCCTTTATGATACAACTTTAGGGGCTTGGCAGAACTGGCCCCTAAAGTTATACTTCACCCAATTTGCAAGTTCAGCCCTTGTCTTTGTAATACAACTTGAGGTTTGGCTTTTAGCTTTGTCGGGGTTGACTTTCGGACTTTGACTGACTTTGGCTTCGATTTGACTTTGTCTTTTCCATTCCGTGCTCGGTTTTGTTTGTTTTTGGCTTTCTTTTTGTTCTTTTATTGAATATCCGTATTTGCACAATACAATGATAACATACCAATTACAGTGTATTTTTGGTATGTTTTTAGTCATTTAAGTCTGTTTTTAATAGAAAATGGTATGTGTGATTAAGCATATACCAGATATCATGTTAGACAATGAATAAACCCCGTAGGTTGTTTGATTTTTATTGACCACTTTTTATAAATTACAAAGTAGAGTAAACACTAGTGGACCTGAAGACCTACAAACCGGACTTTGTCTATTTATTCCACTAATAATATATGACATATATTACTCAACATAGTAATTAATGTTAAGTGTTACTCAGATTTCCAAAATAAAAAGTTGGTAAGCTCGTTAATTATTCTCTAAAGTTATCCTTAAGCATATCCCATACTAGCTCTTTTATTTCTTTTATTTTAGGTTCTTTGATCTTAAACAGTGGTAAACCACGCCTCCGCTACGGGATGGTTGTCAACTGTGTGTTTCATATAGAGCATTTTTTATCAAATGTAGCTAAGATTTACACAGGGTCGTATCATACAAATGTTCTTTATTTGTGTAATACATGTAACAAAAGGTTTGCAGTCGTGGCTTAAAAACTAAAATAATGGCTTCTTTTACATTATTAATAACAACAAACATAAATAACTCTTCAAGGTACTTCCCTCGTGAGATATCAAGCCAGGAGCACAGAACACTGTTTAGCATCGATATTCTCAAAATTTTTGACTCTTTGTCCAAGTCTGCTATTTTGTCCTTTATTTACAACGCCAGTTCGTCCTTCATGTCACAATGTGAGCTGGGTCAGTGCATTATGATAATCCACAGTACCAACCTAGCATCAAGAAAGCAACAAGCAAAAAGGGTAGGACAACAACCTACAATCAAATCAATGCACAACCAAACATAAACTGAAATACATAAAACACAAAAATGAAAAAATCGCACCTGGCGATGAAGGTTATTCCTTTTGACCCATTAAAAATACAACCATTTACCCACTTCAAGATTGAGGGATATACAACAATACCTATCCTCTTGACAACCGGACAAAGATGACCTGTTAATGTGTCTTCTCAAAATTGTTGGGCATTAGACTCGTTTCAACTTCCCGAAGTCTTCTAATCCCCCTTTTGATACGATCATAGCGCCTGACATGCTGTCGGAGATCATGTGGAAGCAACATGTGATGCATCCACTGCTCAGAGTCGCGTCTCTTGATTCTCATTTCTTCAAGTCGGATGGTAAGAGATTGAAGATCCATTACTAACCTGGACAATTACCTCACTAGATCATCAAAAGACCCGAAACTACATTCCACTCATATCAAATAAATTTAATCAGCCCTTAAGAAACACACTTGCGAATCTTTTAAAAATGATACTTTCATGAGGGTAGGGTTTAAAAACATGAGTCATATCCGTGCTAAGTTTAAATCAATTAACTTTGATTGTTTGTTAAACTTAAACGAACAAATTGTTCCTCGTTTTGTTCTAGAGTTCTTTAGTTAACTAACTTTTGATTATAACTTCACGGGTCAATTTGTAGTCAACTTTGTTATACGAAGTAAGTCTTTCTCTCTCACTCTTGAGGAATTTGGTCAAATCTTAAAGATACCTTTTAAAGGTCATGCATCACACACCGACATGTGGTCACTCGACTACTTGTCAATAAGTGTTCCGAGTAAAGGCTACTCCTCTGTCTCCAAGTGTCATCAAGTCTTTCATTCAAATTCCTAGACAAGGTTAAGTCACTTGTACTAAAAACAAGAAAACCATTGTCGTCGACAAAAACGAAATCTTAACTCGTGAGATTCAACCTCACATGAAACCATGGGTTGATATCATTCGTGAAAATGCCATTTGTCTAGGAGGTCATAAGGATCATGTCTTCGCGTGTCTTTGTCATATGATTTATTACATTGAAACTTCCACTCGATACAATCTAGCATTCTTTATTCTCAAAAGAATGGAAAAGACTCGAAGCAAACCTAAGGAACTCTTGCCTTACGGAATGCTTTTGACTAGATTATTCAAACATGTTGTGTTTGTCTTTCCCGAGCTAGAAATTGATCGCTACATCTTACATGATCAAGTCATGCATCCCCTCACTCCTCATTATGAGAGAAAGACGTGATCGGATCATGGAAAGAAAAGACCTCATGAGTCAAATGCTAGCTCCTCCTCTACCACTCTAAATCATCCATCCTCATCTCATCCATTGGATGATTCCATTGATGAAAATGATGATGAATCTTTTCATTCCAATCCTTCCTCTCTGTTTCAAAACATCTCTTCCTGGTCAAATGATGTTTCTAGAGTCCATCAAAACCCTTCTCATGAAAGTCATTACTTAAACACTATCTCTCTGAAACTATTAATCTTTAAACTCAACAAAGAGATGCTCACTAGGAAGGGTTAAGGTCAATTGGACAAGCTCTCAAGAACATGATGAGTGGAAAACAAAAGTGAGCGTGTTGGCACAACTACTAAGAAACTATTATTATGATTATTATCATCTCACTTGTTTAATACACTATATCTTCCTATTATTAGGACTAGGAATGGCAAATGTCATTTGCATTTGACTTGGATAATTTTCTCCATTCTATCAACTTTCTATAACTAAGCAAATTTTATGAATATGACATGCAAAAAATGCCACTACTTGCTAAATGATTTGTATGTTAGATTAGAACTACATATTACTGCTTGAACTAGTTGATTCTTGATTTTAGTAGATGCCAAAATCATTGGACTTAAGAAAAAGGGAAAACTAGAAATTTTCTTGCCTCCAGAAAATGGCCCTCTTATATACCTGACGACCCCCTTAATATTCACCTGGTAATATGGAACCGCCACCAAGAGGGAAAGAAAAATTTTGAGTTTACCTCTTTTTCTGTATCTTGACCCTCCGACCTATATCCTCCAGCTGTCATTTCCCAGATTGGCTAAACCATATTGGGCACCCTCTTCTTCCTAAACTATGCTTTGCCATTTCATCTAATCTTCCTCGTTATTTAATCACCCAACCTTCATACTTCACCACCATATTCATCTCCCTGAAATCTCTTTTCTTCTCTATCAATGTCTTGCTCAAACCACCATTCCAACTTCTCTAGAAAACCAAGAATGTTGGTTAAACAAGCATGGAAACGCAAAACATCCACTTTAAAATCATCACCTCCTTCTCAAAATGACTCACCTCCTCTTCCTCCAAGAGTCTACCAAAAATTACCTTCACCGCCATCATACAATCCCTTAAGAGATCAAATGATCAACCAACTCCATAACATTTCCACCATTCTTGATTCACACGCTAATCCGTCTAATGCCTACATTCATGCACCACCTTCACCACCACCACTACAAATTAATCCTCCTTCTCATACTCAAGTTGAATTTCACTCAAGTTTTTATCATTGTTGCAAGTTTTCTAAACACCAATTCCACTCTTTAAGAAATGAAATCAGCTTCATTCACTTTCTTATAACCCGTCCTATCCCTCCAACCTGTATCCCTCCAAATCATATTTCACCAACCCCTTCTTTTTCCCTCTTTAATTAATCATTCCTACATGATTAATCTTCCTAAATAATTGTTCTTTCATCTTTTGATTATGGCATATTCTATGTTTTAAGAATTCACTAGTGTATATCTATGCCTTATTATGTCTTTATAATTATCTACTTTCTATTGTAATGATTCATACAAATGTTATATGAAGTTCGTCTTAGCTTATAATAGATCTAGGTTTAATGCATGAATATATTAGTTGAATGTTCTATTGTATGATTTCTTATTGGTTGAATGAAACTTTACTTTTGTTGAATTAAATAAATGGTTACTTTAAAAGATATTTGTCTTGCACTTGTATTTCTAACCTTGTTTTGTAGCATACAATTTTCGTAAGATTGATCCCTTGGTGCCCCGAACAAGCAGGAGCATACATCAAGGGGGAGTCTTGATATCATTGATTTCTTTCTTCCTTCTACAACTTGACGATCATCCTTTGTTGGGAAATAGATTGTAAAAGACTTAATACTGGTAGTATAACAGTTAAGTTTGGTAGTAATAGTTTGTTATGGCTAGGTACTAAGTAAGTCTGGGCAGTACTAAATATTACTGGTAGGAGTAGCAGTACTAGAGTTAGTACCTGGTATATTTAGTAGTTTGTTCATAGTTAAGCTGTTTATGTAACGAATAGTAATAGTTATCTTAGATATATGTTAGGTAGATAATTTAGAATGGATATGTATTATCCTTTCATTATGTTTGTAAAGCCATTAGGGTTTCTTGGTGTATAAAAGGAACCCCTAAGGCCAATTGATATGTACGTGATTGGAAATTTCAATAGAAGCATTAGAAGCATTAATAGTAAATTAGATATTATTGTTTCTTCTTAATTTCTTGTGTTAAGATTCTGCATTAACACGTGATTTTCAGAGTCAGATCTCTCACATAGTTGATTTGAATTTATTCAAGTTAGCTATCGTCTTATAAAGGCTAATCAGATCCTAAACCAAGGACCTACAAGTGGTATCAGAGCCTGTAGAGGGACTCTGAGAAAGAAGAATCACTAGAACCACAAACTACACTCTCCTAAGATTCTTTACAAAATGTCTCAACCTGCTAATGATGAGTTCTCACAACATCTCAGTGATGATGAAGAAACAAACCATGAAGATGCATCAGACACTGGTGATGCACCTAAACAACAACAACAGGTGATTCCTCAAACAACTGCTATCTCAAATATCAAACTCCCAATTCTGAAGAAGGAGGAGTATGATATATGGGCTATGGAGATGGAGCATTATCTTGAGTACATTGACAATGAAGTTTGGAAGGTAATTCAGAATGGAAACTCCAAGAAAAGAATTTCAACTAGAAAGGATGGTATTGTTCGAATACTTTCACCAGTAACTGCTGCAGAAATTCAAGCTGTTGAAAAGGAAAGGAAGGCTAAGAATATCCTGCTGATGGCCATTCCCAAGGAGCATATGAGAAGGTTTCATGGAATGGATGATGCAAAAGAGATCTGGGAAGCCATCAGAACTAGGTTTGGTGGTAATGCAAATTCAAAGAAAATGCAGAAAGCTGTTTTCAAACAACAGTTTGAAGCATTTAAAATATCCAGTTCAGAAGGGTTAGAAAAGGGATATGACAGATTCCAACAGTTACTTTCTCAGTTGGAAGCTCATGGTGCTGAAGTATCAACTGAGGATGCAAATCATAAGTTTCTCAGATCTTTGCCCGCAGCATGGTCCAATCTGGCAATGACTATGAGAACTAAACCAGAGGTTGACACTTTATCTATTGATGATTTGTACAATAACCTTAGAGTCTTTGAGCAGGAAATCCAAGGTGCCTCAAAAACATCTTCAAGTGCTCAAAATGTTGCTTTTATTTCACAAAGCAAAAGCAGCACTAATAAGGTTAAGTCTGGTTTTACTGGTACCTACAGTACTTGCACTCCTTCTACTTCTTCAACCAATATTCCTGAAAAAGAAGTTCCTGCTGGTTTTGCTGATGAAGTTATCTATTCCCTCTTTGCCAAACAATCAGAGGACTGGGACTTGCTTCATGAAGATCTGGAACAAATTGATGATGTAGACATTGAAGAGATGGACATAAATTGGCAGATAGCAATGATTGCTATTCGAATGAAGAAGTTCTATAAGAAAACAGGAAGAAGAGTTCGCGTGGATGGAAAAACACCTGTTGGCTTTGACAAAAAGAAGCTTGAATGCTTCAATTGTCACAACACTGGTCACTTTGCTAGGGAATGTACAGCAAAGGGGACACATGATGGAAAGAAGAAGAGAGACTCATTTTATCAACATCAAGAAGCTGGGAAGCAAGAGAAGAATCAGATGGGCTTGCTGACAATGGATGATGGGATTGTCAATTGGGGAGAACATACTGCAGTTGAAGAGACAAATCATGCACTTATGGCTATCAGCTTAAATAATGAGGTAAATTTGTCTTCTAAAACTTGCATTGATTCATACAATACTCTTAAACTACTGTATGATGAACAAATGAATCAGTTAGGTGATCAAGAAGCACAAATACTTGCCTATAGTCAAGCTGTTAAGAAACTAGAAGCTCAACTTGTTACTTTTCAAAAACAGCAACTTTCTCTAAATGAAAAGCTTACATTTCAGGCTAATGAAATATATGAAAAAGATGAAAAGCTTAAAAGATATAGGAGAATAGGAATGAAAGCTGTAAAAGAAAAGGAACAATTGCAGAAAACATTAGATTCATGGAAAGATTCTTCCAAGAATCTTTGGAGATTAATTAATTCTGGCATGAGTTCAAATAGTAAAGTTGGCTTAGGATTTGAAATACAATCAAACAATGAGGTTCTAAGTTATGAGGAAGAAATGAATTTTTCTGTTTTTAATTGTTCAAAAGAGGATTCAATTGGAAAACCTTTGTACAGTAGATTTACAAAGACTAATGATTTTAAAGGTGTTCCACATCCCTTAAGTGGAGATTATACTCCTAAACCACAAGAGGAAATTGATGATTCTTTGTATGTTTATGGTAAAAAGGGACCTCAAAAGCCTGAAATTAGTGACTCAGATGACAACTCTACTGAGCATTCTACCTGTCAATCAAATGACAGTGAAGGATCTTGTGGAAATACCTCTGAGCACTCTTTTGAGACTGAATCAGAAAGTTTAAGTGTACCAAATGAGATGTCTAAGTCAAGGTTGGAAATAACTAATGAAAAAGTTGTGTCTGAATTACAAGAAGTTGAACCTAGTTGTGCAAAACACGTAAAAACTCCTAGGCAACAAATGAAAGATCAAGCAACACCTAAAGTAAATAGAAAGAATTGGAATGCTATGATGGAAAGAGAACAAGGGGAAGGTTACTCTTTTACAAAGAAGAAATGTTTTGTTTGTGGTAGTCTAAGTCATTTGATTAAAGATTGTGACTATTATGAAAAGAAAATGGCAAGAGAGGCTGAGGTTAAGAAACAAAGGGTTGTTAATACTGGTAATGGGGTGGCAAAACCAGTATGGACAAATGCAAACAAGGTTAATCATTCTAATAAATTTGTTCCTAGATCAGTACAACTTAATGCTGGTAGGCCAAACACTAATTCTGTTAGGCCTAATATTAATACTGGTAGGACAAATATTAATTCTGTTAGGCCTAGAGTTAATGCTGTTAGTTCTAATGTTAATACTGTTAGATCTAGACAGCCAGTACCTACCAAGACCTCAAACAGTTTTAGTCCTAAAAGACCACAGATGAATCAATTTAATCAAAGAAGGGATTTTTCAAAATCATATTCATCTGTAAGAAGACCCTTTGCAAAAACTACAGCACAAATGTCTCATTCTAATGCTGTAAAGGGAAATTGGGGATCTGCTGTTAAGACCTCAGCAGGTTATAATTGGAGGAACTCTAATTGTGATAGTAGACCAACTTTTATTAGAACCGTGAATGCTAAAGGTCCACAAGGCAGACCCAAGCCTGTAAAGGCCTGGGTCCCTAAGAGAAACTAATTTCTCTTTTTCAAGTGCAGGAGCATCCACTAAAGAACGTGGTAGGTTATTGTTAGTACTGGTTGCGAGAAAATTGACTTTCTTCTGCTTTAACACTGTTCAAATGTTACTGTTACAGATTTTTACGGCGCTATTATCGTTAATAGAGAAGCTATATATAGATAAAGTTTGATTTCTCTTTCATACTTATCTTTTTATTGCTATCTCCTCTTCGTAAAGTAAAAATCTTCGTTAACGAATACAGTCAATTGTCTTGTTACCAGTATCTACAACCTAACTCGCATCTAAACCCAAGTAAGGGGAGGCTTAATTGTATAGTTTGTTTAATTCTGGTAGCTAAGTAGTCATTAATACTATTAGTTAGTTCATATTAATACTGGTAGTTAAGTAGTATTAATTCAGGTAGATTATTTCATTCAATTTGTCTTTACACTCACTCTTGCTATATGGTTTTCTTTGTTTCAAACTAATTTATTTTTGTAGGCATAGCATGGATGTGAAGATGTAAGGCAGGTGTGATAAGGTTTAGCTTTTGTACATCTTCAGTACATACTTAATTCTGGTTGCAAAGAATTAATTAGGTTAATTCTAATTATTCTTGTTTGGACCAAAATTAAGTCTGGTAGTGTCATTTTTAATACTGGTAGGTTATTATTAATGCTGGTTGTGGGAACTTGACTTTATTCTACTTTTTAATCACTGTGTTTAAATGTTTACGTTTTAGATTTTTCGGCGCTTTATCGTTTCTCAGAGAGCTATATATAGATAAAGCTTGATTTCTCTTCATACTTATCTTTTTATTGCATCTCCTTTTCGCAAAGTAAATTTCTTTAATTTTATAACAAAAATAGTCAGCGTCCTGTTCCAGCATCTACAACTCTACGCATCAAAACCAAGTAAACATTCATCCCTCTTATTGATACGGTTGTCTCATTGCAATTACAATATTGTGACAAACCACAATAAGTGGTTGTTTTTATGCGCAAGCCTGACGAAATTTTATAAGTGAGGGTTGTGAAGATAGTGGATTTTCTTTGAGGTTCCAATACCTCAGGTATGCTTTTTTAACTTCTAATCCACTCTATCTATGATTCCCTTGTAAAACAGTTTGCAGACTGCTACTACCTATACTGTAGCTGACGGGGACTCTAGAAATACATGAACCATTGATTACCATAGGGTAAACAATCATTGAGGGTCTTTTAGAGCTACACTTCACATATTAGCAGATGCCACAGGATTACATTGATGCTCCAATATGATGAATTTTTGAGGGGATGGGCAAATGGGGTGGTATACTACTGATTAACCCTTCACCTTTTGGGAAAAAGTTTTTTCAAACCCTATGGAGAATTTTTGTCCACCATCTTTGTACTATATAAGCTTGAAAGTGGTGGATGAGATCAATTCGGTAGCAATATTGCTACTGCTTTGATTTGTCTATCCACTGATAGAGTTTATAATTTTTCAAAACTTCCACAAGGCAGACCCAAGCCTGCAAAGGCCTGGGTCCCTAAGAGAAACTAATTTCTCTTATTCATGTGCAGGAACATCCACTGAAGAACATGGTAGATAGAGGTATTTTTGATAGTGGGTGCTCAGGGCACATTGATAATGAAAACACAATCTGCATTGTGAAGAACCCAGTCTATCATTCTAAGACAAAGCACATCGAGATTCGTCACCACTTCATAAGAGATTGTTATGAGAAGAAGCTCATAAGTGTGGAGAAGATCCACACAGACTTAAATGTCGCTGACTTGTTGACCAAACCATTTGATGGACCACGGTTTAATTACTTGGTGGTTAGCATTGGAATGATCAACCCATAGCAACATTTAAGGGGAGGCTTAGTTGTATAGTTTGTTAATTCTGGTAGCTAAGTAATGTTAATTCGGTTAGTTAGTAAATCTTAATCCTGGTAGTTATGTCTTATTAATACTGGTAGTTAAGTAGAGATTAATACGGGTAGTTAGTTTTTATTAATTCTGTTTATACAATTTTTGCAATATGTTTTTCTTTGTTTTAGACTACTTTTGCAGGCATAGCATGGATGAAAGGGAGGAGTGCCAAGGTTTTTAACAATTGACCATTTTTCATACATACTTAATTCTGGTTGAAAAAGAGTTAATTCGGGTTGACTCTTAATTAATTCTGTTTGACCAAAATTAAGTCTGGTAGTGTAAATTGTTAATACTGGTAGGTTATTGTTAATGCTGGTTGCAAGAAATTTGACTTTTTCTGCTTTATCACCGTTTAAATGTTACCGTTAGAGATTTTTACGGCGCAATAGTCGTACAACAGAGAAGCTATATATAGATAAAGTTTGATTTCTCTTTCATACTTTTCTTTTTATTGCTATCTCCTTTTTGTGCAAAGTAAAAATTTCTTTTATAACGAAAATAGTCAAGAGTTCTGTTACCAGCATCTACAATAACACTCGCATAAAAACCCAAGTATCTACATACGATTGTCCAATGGCTCAATTAAAGTATTGTGACAAACACAATCAAGTGGGGTTTTTGCGCAAGCCTGACGAGAGTGCAGGGTTTGCTGAGATAGTGGATTTTCTTCGAGGTTCCAACCTCAGGTATGCCTTAACTGCTAATCCAACTATCTATGACTCTCTTGTAAAACAATTTTGGCAGAGTGCTATCGCCAATACTCAACCTGATGGGTCTCTTACAATTAATGCAACCATTGATACCATAAGGTACACCATCTCTGAGGCGTCAATTAGGGAATCACTTCAATTAGAAGATGCCACAGGAATAACAATGTTGCCAAATGATGACCTTTTTGAGGGAATGGGGGCAAATAGGGTATCCTACTGATGGAACCTTTACCTTTTGGAAAAGTTTCTTTACACCCCAATGGCGATACTTAGTCCACAATCTTTGTACTATATAAGCCTGAAAGTGGTGGATGAGTCAAATTCGGTAGACATAATGCTATGCTTTGTTTTGTTATCACTGATAGAGTTTATAATTTTTCAAAACTTATTTTTGATGGTATGGTGGCAAATTTGAAAAGCAAGACAAAGTTTTTGATGTATCCTCGTTTTCTGCAAATGATTTTGAATATTCAAACAGAAAACAAACACCTTTATCTGGTTGTGACCCTAACCAAAAAGATCTTTGGGAATATGAAAAGGGGTTTTCGAGGGGCACCAAGACCTTTATTGCCTGCTATGTTACTTGTTGCTACTACTAACCCAAATGCAGGTCAAGAACATCATGCTGTGCCTCAATCTCAACCATCATCATCCACACCTCCAGTCCCATCTACATCATCACCTCTGATACAATCTCACCACCAATCATGCTTCCATTCTACACCTAACCTAATACCTGAAACTGACCTGCACCATTTGAACCCCTTTAGAGGAGCCATCTCCTGTCCACCAACACTTCTCACCCCCACAAGAACAGGCTCAAGGGCAAATGACTGTGGATGATTTACTTCAAGTAGTTCCTCAGTTGATATCAAGAATTGACAGCCTGGAAACGGATCTCAAACAAACCAAGCTGACAATGGGGAATGCTCTTGTGAAGTTAGTCAAGAAAGTGAAGAAGTTGGAAGGGTTTTTGAAAAGGAGAAATATGGTTTTATCAGACTCTGAAGAGGAAGAACCTGAGGCTCAAGGGATGAAAAGTCAAGATGACCCTCTAGCTTCTTTGGTACAAGGACTGGTTACTCCTTCTATGACAAAAGTAAATGCTTCAGGGGAGGAACAAGTGGAAGACATAAGTCCTAATACTCTTGAAGCAGCCAAAACTCTCTCCAGGGTTGCATCTCTAAAGCCAAAGTCTATAGATAAGGGAAGGAGATATAAGAGAAGAAAAGAGACTAAGGGAAAGAAAGTTGTCTCAAGCTTGGTTTTCAAGAAGAAGTTGATACTGGTGCTAAAGAAGTTAATACTGCTAAAGGAGTTAATACTGGCAGTATTAAACTTAGTATTGTTAGTGAACAAGTTAGTACTGGACAGTGCTAAAAGGTTATTCTTCTCTGATAAGGCAAAGTGCCATGAAATGCTCATTATGATCATTGAAGAAACTCCTAAGAAGTCAAAGGAACAAATTTTACAGGAGGAAGCTAGCCTTGCTGAAGCAATCAGATTGGATACTTTACAGAAAGAAGAGGTGGCTAAACAAGTACATTTGGATTCTCTCCTAGCACAAAGAATTGCAGAAGAAGAAGGTATTAAATGTGAACAAAAGAAGAAGAGCTCAAGTCCAATTTGAAGCTCAGATTTAACAGATAAAGATTGGGATTAATTAGAGCAAAGGATTGCAAGCTATGCAGAGTTGTCAAAAAGTATGTGACTTACAAGGAAGAAGATTTTCGCAAAGAAGTGGTTGATCTAGGTAAATCAAAGGAAGATTTATATGTTAGAGGGAAAGAGCAAGAGCTAAAGATATAAGCCCATGACCCAATTCACATCTGAAGACATATTATGATGAATTAATTGAAGAATCAGGGGGACATGGGAAGTTATCTTAGATTAGGAATTTGAGTTTGGAAGTTAAGGAAGAATTTGTAAGCTAGTGAACAGGTTGAATCTTTTGCACTAATAAAACTTTGAAGCCACCTAAAGCTAGTTTGAAAAAGATTTGGTGAAGAGCTCCGACAAAGATACCAAAAAGATAATGATGATGAGCAAAGGATGCTGAGCAGAAAAGAAGTCTGGAAAGAGGGAGAAACATATGGCAAGAAAGGATTGCGTTACAGGACTTGATGAGGATGTTGCTGAGGTTCAGATGAAGTTAGTGAAACAAGATGATATTGTCACAGGTACTAAAATTCCATTAATCCTGTTTTGTAGATATAAATCACTAGTATAGTACCTATCAGATCATCAAGCAAGGTGGAAAAAGGAGTGTACCAATTAGTTAGGGAAGATGGGAAATGATATAGTGTACATTAATTTTGGTGCACTATTGCTGATAGGAATATCTTAGAGATAATCTTTCTGAGTTAGATAGGATTGTAATGAATAGATATGGGATGGATCCCCAGAGGATGAGTAGAGAAGGTATTTTGGAAGTATTTAAAGAATATGTTTGAAGAACCTCTTAGTACAGATCCTATTTGGAGTTTGTTAAGTCAGCAAAGGATCATAAGTTAGAGATATTATGATACCTGTAGAGTACACTGTTTGAACTTGGAGTCAATGGATATATATATGTTAATTGAAAGAAAATATCCATTATCTGCTGAGATATACAAAACTATGCTAAATAAGAAACTTCAAGGAGGAAAACCAGATAAGGATTGCTATAAAATGTTGAAAATAATGGAAAAGCAAGCTGGTATTAGGAAGTAGTGAAGTTTGAAGAGTTAGAAGTCTAGGATGGAGATAAGAAGGATAACACTTGGTGGAGGTGCTATGCACTAACACAACAAATGGTTATCAGTTCACCATGTTTAACCGATATAAGGACTAGCTAGTCCAGGAGCAAACGGCTCTTGGTTAAAGATTCTCAAATCGTTACTATGGTTGAAACTTGCAAATAAGTTGTATGGTTTTTAACTCTCATATCATGTTTATAGTGAAGAGTTGGCTAGCCACAAGTTTATGTTTCGGTGGAAAAAGGCTGTGGAAAAACCATAACTAGTCCATTAGATTATGGTTTATGGTAAAGACAAATTTAAAATCCATATTAGTATGGTTGACACTTTACCAAAAGTGGATGGTATGTCAACTCACCAAGTTTCATGTACAGAAGGTTGGACTGGTTATAAAATCAAATGGATTTACCTTTTTTAGGTGACCAATGGATTGACTAGACTGAGCAAACGATACAAGGTAAAGGCATATCAAATCCGTTTTTGGCTGTAATGGTTTGCAAAAACATATGGTATTCATCACCAATGTTTAATGTATGAGAGTTGAATTGGTTTTCAGTCAAATGGAAACTGCACCTTTATGGGGGTCAAAGGATGATACTCCAGAGTGAATGGCTAACTGGTAAAGAGACATCAAATCCATTTAAAAAATTTTCAATGATTCACCTCTCACAGGAGTTAACACACCTGGAAGTGATGAGAATAGACTGAAACTATATGATTTGATGTACATATTGTTAATGTTGCTGATATGACGAATTGCTGAAGAAATTTGAAGAATAGTTGCTGCAAAGGTTAAAAAGAGATGATTTGAAGTATTGCAGATCAAGAATAACCTTGAGAATTCTTTACAACTTCATCAGTATGTTAAAAGTATTTAAAGTAAGATCATGAAAGGTTATTGAAGGAACTTAAAGTTCACAAGTGAAGATCAAGTTAGGGGAGGATTGTTGGGAAATAGATTGTAAAAGACTTAATACTGGTAGTATAACAGTTAAGTCTGGTAGTAATAGTTAGTTCTGGTAGTACTAAGTTAAGTCTGGCAGTACTAAGTTAGTACTGGTAGAGTAGCAGTACTAGAGTTAGTACTGGTCATATTTAGTTAAGTCTGTTCATAGTTAAGTCTGTTTATGTAACAGAATAGTAATAGTTATCTTAGAGATATCTTAGGAGATATCTTAGGAAAGGATATGTATTATCCTTTCACACGTTTGTAAAGCCCATTAGGGTTTCCTTGGTGTATAAAAGGAACCCTAAGGCACAATGTTATGTACGTGATTGAAATATCAATAGAAGCATTAGAGCTTAATAGCAAATTAGTATTATTGTTTCTTCTTAATTCTTGTGTTAAGATTCCGCATTAACACTTGATATTCATAGTCAGTGTCTCTCACATAGTTGATTTGGATTTATTCAAGTTAGCTATCATCTTACAAAAGGCTAATCAGATCCTATACCAAGGACCTACATCCTTTTTGAATTTGACAAAAAGGGGGAGAAATGGAACATAACTCGTTTAATAATTTGACATCCTTAATTTTATTTAAAATGAGTTTATATTTTGTCATCGTCAAAAAGGGGGAGATTGTTAATACAAATAATGTCTAAAAACGTTATTTATATTTTTTGACCTCTCAACGTTTTGATAATAACAATATGTAAAAACGATTACAATAAAAATAAACGTTTACAAATTATTAAATGCAAAATTCCATTTCTAAGATTAGTGATCACTTAAGGTATGGACAAATAAATTAATTAAGCATGATTAGTGATCAAGAAAATATTTTTCTCTTAATCCTCACTTTTAATTCTACAGAAGTATTTTCTCAAAAATACATTTACAAAATAATTTCTAATTAAAAGAAAAGTTTTATTAAAAAATTTAAAATTTGAAATTTAATTTTTTCCCCCCAAAATGGAAGGTTTCATAACAGATACAACCTTCACAACAAAAAGACAAAAACAGAAGCAAAGTCTAGTGGCAGTCCCCTTATAGGCTTGGCGGCCCCCTTATATATATGGGACCACCGAGACCGCCACCAGATGACCATTGGGATTTCCTGTCTATAAATACTGCTCCATTCCCAGCAGAAAAACATTCCTCTTTGCACGAAATTTTTCAGTGTCTTCTTTCTCTCTCTAAAACTTCTTTCTCTCACTAAAACTCTTGATCACTAACATACTTAGATCTTGTTTCAAGTGATCTAATCTCTTTTTCTCACCTCTTCCCTCTCATTCAAGTGCAAAAGAAGAACACTCGTATTCGTCAAGAAACAAAGTGTTAATTAGTGATCTCTCCTCTCTTCTTCTTAGTACCA
Source organism: Tanacetum coccineum (assembly GCA_026074375.1). NCBI lineage: Eukaryota > Viridiplantae > Streptophyta > Magnoliopsida > Asterales > Asteraceae > Tanacetum > Tanacetum coccineum. The sequence goes on from BQNB010025964.1 coordinate 30,551, forward strand.
TTCTATGGTAATTTATTTTTGTTTTCGTGTGAATCAGAATTTTATGTAGATATGTACGTGTGATCTTGTGAGTGTGTATATCTTGTGAAGTGGTACATTGGTTCTAGCTAAGATTAGGACTCAACATTTAGCTTTGTGTCGAAAAATAACGTAAGCGACGTGTAAACGGTTTTCTTCGCCTAAAGGGAGCTTGTTGACATAGTGAAATCTTGAGTCGGATACTCGGGGAGTAGAGTAGGGCGAAGACATGCTTCGTAGCTGAACCACTATAAAATCTTGGTGTCTTGGTTTGATTGTTTCTTTCCTTATCTCTTTACATTATTATTGTAGTTATCTAGTTTTAGTTTAGATAGTTGTTGTTTGTTCATATTATGAACTGGTTAAACATATAACTCGGATCTAAACATTTTAGAAAGTAAATTTTTTTTAAAATTTAAAAAAACGTGTAAACTATTCAACCCCTTTCTAGTTTCCACATCTTCTAAATACGAAAGTCGGGGACAGAGAAACGTTACGAATCACGGGGACTTAAACGAGAAAGTTATGTCATTTTTACTAATGTAATATTTATAAACATTTTAACTTTATAATTTATTATATCAATTATACATTTAGTGGTGAAGTAGCTATATCGAATTATCATTTTGGTCTTTAGTTATTCAAAGTACTTAGTACTCACATGACCTATAATTAATTAGGTTCCATTCAAGCTTATTCGTGACACATTTTTTTGTTTGTGATTTACATTATCAATTCATCATTAGGTGAGTTTCATAGCCCAGTTTTACATTTATAATGTTTTTCAAAAATAATAAAAAAAAAAAAAAAAAAAAATGTTTTGGGGTGAGAAGCATATGCATGTTTTACAATTGGACGCAAGTGGACATTTTACATTACGATTACACGTTTTACATTTATAATGATTTACAAGTTTTGGGGGTGAGAAGCATATGCATGTTTTACATACAATTGAACTGTTATACCCATGTCCGGGATTTGGAATGTGAGGTTTGAACATATTCACGGCGAAATGTTGGAAATTTATGTCATACATGTCGAGTTCAATGTCATGAGCTTATGGAAGTAATTACATTTTTTTGATGTTTGATCTGTTGCATCTATCATGGGGAAATTTACGGTCCTTACATTAATTAACAATTTTTCAGAAACCTATATAAATCTCACCAATCATTATTGTTGACGTTTTAAAGTAACTTTTCTCAGGGGATCAATGAGGTACAAGACAAGGGATACATTGGTGGTCGTTATTTTGGAAGTCATATGCATTAAAGATTTGGTTGCATTACATTTTGGGGATATATTTGTTATGGACTAGAATCTTTATATTTTGAACAACGAACAAGTGAAGCTTCAGCGGCCTTTTGTTATAAACAATTTGTGAATCTAATGTATAGGTTTTCAATGACTTTAAATGATCGTTCTTATATTTAATATTGTGATATTGATCTATGTAAGTAAGATACTTACCTATATTCGCTGCGAACCAATTTGGGGGTGTTACTGTTTGGGTATCAAGAGCCAAGGTTAATAGAGAAAACCAGGTCAAATGTTTTGATGGAATAGAACCATTTTCAACACACTTGCATATACATAAGCAGGGGTTTTCACTAGGCATACATACACTAGTTGTTGCATTATTTGGTTAGACTAGATGCATTCATGATTGATATACATATTATAAAATACCATGTATATTACATTACAATAAGAGTCTTATATTAATACTTATATAAGCTACTTTTGATTTTTAGATATTTTCATGTCGGATTCTGAGGATTCCACGGTCACTTACACGGCGGTATCTAGTCCATTCAAGGATTTGTCAGACATAGGATCTCCAAGATGTTTTGTCTTTGGATTTCACGACGACTACCGATGCCACCCTCCATCTCTTAATTATGTACACTACTGAGCACCCACCTTCAATGTCATGTTACATATGTACCGAAGCCTGTATACCTCAAGTTTATGCCACCGGATGGCTGAGGAGTTTTTCGTTGAGGAGCAGCCACTGCTGCTGTATCCTTCCTACTACCGACTCACCAGGATACATTGCAGTCTTTGATCCAAAGGAGGATCCTGAGGAGGACCCCGCTGATTATCCTGCCGACAGAGGAGATGATGACGATGATGATGATGAGTCATCCGATAATGATGAGGATGATGACGATGATGATGTTGAGGAGGAAGAGGGCGAGGACAAGGATGAGGAGGAGGAGGAGCACCTAGCTCTGGTTGACTCTGTGCCACCACCCACATGTCGTACCACTGCCAGGATGTCTATCTGAGATCAGACACCTATTCCATTCCCGTCTGCGGCAGAGGTTGAAAGATTTCTTGCCATATCTACTCGGCCACCATCACCACTTACATCAACTCATACATGCCACATTTAGCATACCCACCTTACTAGTATCATCACCATTACCGATGTCACCTTTACCACTACCTGCTAGTCCTACTCATCCGTTAGGATACAGAGATGCTATGGTCCGGTTGATAGCCAAGTCACTATCTACTTCCCATCCACTACCTATTGTACTTCTATATACCAAGGCATCTGTGGCCATGATGAGAGCTGTTGCACCATCCACCTACATCATAGCACCTCAATCAGGGATACTACCATCAGATACACCACCATCAGGGACACCACCACTTTTACCTATACCATTACTTATCCATATCACCTTTGATTTCTTCCATTATGATGTTAGAGAGGTGTTTCCTAGGTTACGTTACCTCATTAGAAGAGGTTGTATATTACTCTTAGTCCGAGATTTAAGGTTGGTAAGAGTTCATCTTCTCCCACTGCTAGACCTACTAGAGAGCTTATGAGAGATTATGGTTTTGTTGCCACATTAGATGATGAGATTAGGCGAGACCTAGAGAGAGATGTTGGTTATGGGATAACAGACACTTAGAATGAGATAGTTGAGGCCATGCAGTAGGTACCAGCTACCGATATGGCTGAGTTGAGTCAGAGGATGATAGATTTTGTCACGACTATTAGCCAGGATACTAACGAGTTTTATGGGAGACTTGACGATACACAAGATGATAAATCATTAATGAGCGGTCAACTCAACTTGCTATGTAGGGATAGGATTGCCATGTCGCATAGTAGACTTATGAGTAGTGAGGCAAAGTCTTCTTGTGAGTCTTGGGTACAAATCGATGGTTTGCTAGTGATATAGCCACGATCTGAGGTTATGTGAATTATGTTACTTTGTGTTAGAAACAGCAAAGATTTGAGCTTTACGGGTAGCAGACTATAACTCCGACATGCACATCTTACAGAGGCACTGACTCTGATAAGGACATTACAGACACAGGTGACAACACTATAGAGTCAGCAGGGACCCACTAGAGGTCCAGCACATCCTGACATACCAGAGGAGGCCGATAGTAGTTCTTAGATATGGTTATGTTGTAGCTATGTTGTATAGCCTACTAAGTATTTTGGGGTAACTCCCAGCTAGTAAGGCTCTAGGTTTTATTTTCATTTTGTAACCTAATGGTAGTGATTATTTTGTAACTAAATTGGTCATGTATGTTTTCCAGATTATATATGGAAAAGGGATGTCTTATGTCATGTTTGTAATCGAATTTATTATGAAACGATGTTGATTTCAGCTACCACATTGTTAATTTCAAATTCAGTTGTATATTTTCAATATGTATTGTGCATATCATTTATTTTTGTGTATATGTCATGTCTTAGTTATGAAATTTGTATGAAATCTAACGGGTATTATCTTTTCTTGTGATTTGAAGAAAATGGCAACAAAAAGAACAACCAAAGCCAACCCTGCCGCCACCACTGCCACTACTTCTGTGACTGATGAGCGACTTAAGAGATTAATTGCCCAAGGAGTTACTGATGTGTTGGTAGAACGTGAGGCCACCAGAAGCGGAAATGGCAAAGACAACCATGATTCAGGAATGGGTAGAAGGAGACAAACTCCTCTTGTTCGTGAGTGCACTTACCCAGACTTCATGAAATGCAAACCCCTATATTTTAAGGGTACTGAAGGAGTCGTCAAGTTTTCCACTTGTACTCTTCTTGGAAGTGCTCTAACGTGGTGGAACTCCCACGTTAAGACTGTTGGTCACGATGTTGCTTATGCAATGACTTGGACAAACCTAAAAAAGAAGATGACCGACAAGTACTGCCCAAGGGGCGAGGTTAAGAAACTTGAGGGTGAGATGTGGAATTTGAAGGTTAAAGGTACCGACGTGGTAGGCTATAACCAACGATTTCAGGAACTGGCATTGATGTGTGCTAGGATGTTTCTTGAAGAGTCGGACAAGATTGAGAAATATGTCGGTGGTTTGCCCGACATGATTCACGGAAGTGTAATGGCATCTAAGCCAAAAACCATGCAGGATGCAATTGAATTTGCAACTGAGCTGATGGACAAGAAGATCCGCACTTTTGCTGAACGACAGAGTGAAAACAAAAGAAAGCAAGATGATAACCAACAACAACAACAGAACAAGAGGCAGAACACTGGCAGGGCTTATGCTGCAGGGTCTGGTGAGAAGAAACCTTACGGAGGATCTAAACCTCTGTGCTCAAAATGCAACTATCACCATGACGGTCAGTGTGCTCCAAAATGCCACAAGTGCAACAGAGTTGGCCATCTGGCCCGTGACTGTAGGAGTACTGCAAATGCCAACACTGCTAACAACCAAAGGGGCACTAGGGCAGGTCAGAAACCTACTTGCTATGAATGTGGAGCCCAGGGACATTTCAAGAGGGATTGTCCAAAACTAAAGAACAACAACCGCGGTAACCAAGGTGGAAATGGCAATGCTCCAGCGAAAGTGTATGCGGTAGGCCGTGCAGGGACAAACCCAGACTCAAGCATCGTTACGGGTACATTCCTTCTAAACAACCGCTATGCTTCTGTCTTATTTGATACTAGAGCCCATAGAAGCTTTGTGTCTACTGCATTTAGCTCCCAAATTGATATCATACCATCTACCTTAGATCATTATTATGATGTTGAACTAGCTGGCGGGAGAATAACTGGGTTAAACACTATCATTCGAGGTTGTACATTAAATTTCTTAAATCACCCATTCAACATAGACTTAATGCCCGTAGAACTTGGTAGTCTCGATGTCATAATCAGTATAGATTGGTTGGCAAAGTACCAAGCTGTCATCGTTTGTGCCGAGAAAATCGTTCGTATTCCCTAGGGAAATTAAACTTTGATTGTTCGTGGAGACGGAAGCGACTGAGGAAACAAGACTCATTTGAACATCATCTCGTGCACTAAAATGCAGAAGTACATGCTAAAAGGATGTCCTATATTTTTGGCACATGTTACTACAAAGGAGACTGAAGACAAGTCAGAGAAGAAGCGACTTGAGGACGTACCGATCGTTCGAAACTTTCCTGAAGTGTTTCCTGAAGATTTGTTGGGTCTCCCTCCGACTCGACAAGTGGAATTCCAAATCGATTTGATACCTGGTGCTGCACCTGTAGCACGGGCACCTTATCGGTTGGCCCCGTCCGAAATGAAAGAATTGTCAGACCAACTCTAAGAACTTTCTGACAAGGGCTTCATAAGACCCAGTTCCTTACCTTAGGGAGCTCTGGTCTTATTTGTCAAGAAGAAGGATGGATCGTTTTGAATGTGCATCGACTACCGAGAGCTGAACAAGCTGACGGTGAAGAATCGTTATCCACTCCCAAGGATCGACGATTTATTTGATCAACTACAAGGATCCAGTGTTTATTCTAAGATATACTTGCGATCAGGTTATCACCATCTTTGAGTACAGGAAGAAGATATTCTGAAGACGGCATTCAGAACTCGATATGGTCATTATGAGTTCCAAGTTATGCCATTTGGCTTGACGAACGCACCAGCGGTATTTATGGATCTCATGAACCGCGTGTGCAAGCCATTTTTGGATAAATTTATGATCGTCTTTATCGACGATATTCTCATCTACTCCAAGAACAAGAAGGAACACGAAGAACATCTTAAGCCAATTCTGGAATTGCTTAAGAAAGAGGAGTTGTACGCTAAATTCTCTAAATGTAAATTTTGGCTTCCCAAGGTATAACTTCTCAGCCACGTGATTAATAGTTAAGGCATTCATGTGGATCCCGCCAAGATCAAATCCATTAAAGATTGGACATCTCCTAAAACGCCAATGGAGATTCGTCAATTTTTAGGTCTTGCTGGGTATTACTGAAGATTCATCGAAGGATTTTCGAAGATCGCCAAGCTAATGACCAAGATTACTCAGAAGAAGGTTAAGTTTGTTTGGGGCAACAAACACGAAGCAACGTTTCAACTAGTGAAGCAGAAGTTGTGTAGTGCACCAATTCTAGCTTTACTTGAAGGAAGCAAAGATTTTATCGTATACTGTGATGCTTCAATCAAAGGTTTGGGCGTTGTGTTGATGCAAAGAGAGAAGGTGATTTCTTATGTATCACGCCAATTGAAAATTCATGAGAAGAACTATACGACTCATAATTTGGAACTTGGAGCAGTAGTGTTCGCTCTCAAGATTTGAAGGCACTATCTGTATGGGACCAAGTGTACGATGTTCACTGATCATAAGAGTTTACAACACATTCTTAATAAAAAAGAGTTGAACATGAGCGTTGGTTAGAATTAATCAGTGATTATGATTGTGAAATACGTTACCACCCGGAAGCAACGTAGTGGCCGATGCTTACATAAAAGACGGAAAAAGCCATTCGGTTTGAGCCTTAGTCATGACTATGGTTTGAAATCTCCCAACGACCAAAATTCTAAAGCAAATAGAGGCACAGAAACCAGAGAACATCAAGAATGAAGACGTAGAAGGTATGATCAGGAAGGATATACCCAAGGAGAAGTTGGAACCCAGCGCGGATGGAACTCTATGCTTAAATGGCAGGAGTTGGTTACCCTGTTATGGCGATTTGAGGACTGTGATCATGCACGAGTCTTACAAGTTAAAATACTCTATCCATCCGGGTTCTGACAAGATGTATTAAGACATGAAAAAGCTATATTGGTGGCCTAATATAAAGGCCGACATCACCACCTATGTTAGTAAATGTTTGACATGTGCTAAGGTCAAGGCTGAACACCAAAGGCCATCAGGTTTGTTGGTGCAACCCGAGATACCTCAATGGAAGTGGGATAATATCACTATGGATTTTATCACAAAGCTTCCTAAGTCGTCACAAGGTTATGATACCATTTGGGTAATTGTTGACCGACTTACTAAATCCGCAATCATCATACCAATGAGGGAAAGTGATCCCATGGAAAAGTTGGCTAGGATTGTACCTGAAGAGGTAGTCACGAGGTGTAATACACCTATCCTTAATCTTTGTAGACCTAGGTTCGCATCAAATTTCTGGAGGTCACTTCAGAAGGCTTTGGGCACTAGCTTGGATATAAGTACTGCGTATCATCCGTAAACTAACGGACAAAGCGAGAGGACTTTTCAAACTCTTGAGGATATGATGCGTGCTTGTGTGATCGACTTTGGAAAGGGTTATGTTAACCATTTTCCATTAGTTGAAAACCATTTGCCATTTACGTTGAGTTTTCATATAAACAATAATTATCACGTGCATTAAGGCCTTACACCATTTGAAACCAACTTTAAGGTCGAAAGTGTCGTTCACCTGTTGTTAGGACGAGGTTGGAGAAGTTAAACTCACTGGTCCAAAATAGTTCAAGAGAAACGAGAAATCATTCAGATCAAGCAAAGAATTTCATGCGCTCGGATCGACAAAACGAGTTACGCTGATTTAAAGAGTAAAGCGATGAATTTCAAGTGGTGATAAGTTAGCTCAAGTGTTTTGCCTTGTGGAAAAGGTGTAGTACATTTTGGCAAACGGGGAAGGCTAAACCTAGATTTGTTGGCCTTTCAAAGTTGTTGGAAAAGGTAGAGCGTGCTTACAAGCTTGAACTTACGCAGAGCTGAGCAGGGTCACATAGTTTACATGTATACAAACTTGAAGAAAGTTGCTATACCGACGTATATTAGCCGTTCTGTTGGATGGACTCCATATGTGATAAGCCTTCATTGTAGTCAAAGAACGGTAAGAAATCATAGATTTGAAGTTAAATGATGAAACAAAGCCGCATTCCATCATTAAGGTTCGATGGAACTCTATAAGAGGTCCTGAGTTCACATGGGAACGTGAAGACCAATTTCGAAAGAAGTATCCGCACCTCTTCACAAAGACCGTACTGTCGTCAAGTGCCGCATCTTAAGCCTTGAGGACAAGGATCATTTAATAGGGGAAGACTGTAACAATTCGTATTTTAGGTCATTGTACGACGTTATATATTTCACTATTATTTTAGTTCTCGTTACGCGTTTGCTTTTAAGTTTAATGTTAAGGTTAAATCGGCAAAGTCTAAAATGATATTCAACCGTATTCGGGCATCAAACAATTAAATGTTTACGTCAAGCAAGTGTTAGATAACTATTTAGAGAATAATTATTAAGTTTGCATATTTTAATTTTATTGGTTACGTAATGTGTTTACGTTTTGCAATTTAATACATTTAGACATACTCGGAAGCACCAATACCTATCTATACTCAACCAAATACCCACAATTATACCTAATACTCAAAAATTACAAAATTCCTTATAATTTACAATATATAGGCCAGATATATAAGATAAAACACAACAAAGATATTTTTGTTTTGACTTTGCAAATTAACATGTGCTTATATAAAGTCTCAAGCAAACTTCACCAACTAGTTTTACATTTTTCCAACTCTTGTAAGAGCACACTCTGCCCATGACTTTTTTACACAATGGTCATTCAAAACAAACCATAGTTAAGTTAAAGTGACCTTGGTTAGTTAGTTCTTGCTATAAAAGGGCACACTATGCAAGTAAACTTCACTCTTCATTTTCATAAGCAAAAAGTTCACTATCTCTTTGTTTCTCTCTTCCTAACCTACGGCCAAACATAAACACCACTAAATAATCCATAGTTTTTATTATAGCAAGCATACAAGTGATCTAACATCATATCTAAGGTATTACAAGAAGGTTTGAAGGCTTGGTTTAGTGTTTACAAGGGTTAAACAAGAATGGTTTAAGATTAGGGTTTTTATTAGAATTTGGGTTTTCATAGTCTTGGAAGCTTGGGTTTATTATATAAACTAGGGTTTAGATCTTGTATTTCTTCATCTTACTTCACATTAAGGTTATCTAAAACCCTTAAACCCTTTACATTCGTGATTTCATATGTATATTATGTTTATATATAGTGAATCACCATCTAGGAATATTATTAACTTGTAAAATGGATTTTTTACACTTGATTATGGTTTGGAATACTTTTACATATGTTATATGGATGTTAATATCATGTGGGAATGGAAGTATAAGCATTGTACAAGTATGGTTTAGTTTATAAAAAATATGTATAAACTAGTTACTTAAAGAGTATACTTATTAAGTTTATATGCAAAAGACATGTAAAGACTTGTTATCATGGAAATACTTGGACAAATGATGGACTAAGGACCTAAGGAATATAATACTTGTGGTATAACACATGGTAGAGGACTTGTAACAAATCAACTAGGCTAAAAAGTTATAAAAATAAGTTTAAACATATTTTTAACAAAAAGATTAAAAGGGTCTGTTTTACTTCGAAATATAAAGCATTTATTTTATATTTTTATAAAATACTATATCTCATGAGGATTCCAAAAATGTAAGAAACTTGAAAAACCGATTTATAACGAAGGAGATACGTCATTTGCAAGTTATACGATAATAAACGCGATTATAAAAGAAATTTTATAAAAACTTATTAACATTCACCTCTGATATAAATGATTGGTTATTTTTCTCAGAAAGTACATATTTTTAGGATTCCAAAACATTAAGAATCATAATTTTTTGATCAATAACGAAGGAGTTATGGATTTTTCCGTGTTTATGATAATTAAAGTTTATAAAAATAATTTTATAAACTATGAAAAGTAAAAATCACTATTCATCTCAGATACATTTTAAAAAAATACAGTAGTTAGATAAAACTTTTAATTATGAATACGTGCTCGAAAGAATCACTAAAATCGGAGTTAAAACGAATAAGATACGACATTTACGAGTTTACGATAATTAAATTTATAAAAGTTCATGAACAGTAAAAAGTACTGTTCACCAGAGGACTAAAAATATTGAAATGCGATATTTTGATATATCGTCTTAATACGAAAGCGTGGACATAAGACACGTAAGAAACAGACTTAAAACGAGAAAGTTACGCCGTTTTTACTAAAGAGATATTTATAAACGTTTTTACTTTATAAATATGATTTCACAAATACAATTAGATGGTGATGTAGCTATATAGAATTATATACAGTCTTAGTTATTCAAAGTACTTAGTACTCATACGGCCTATAATCAATTAGGTTGCATTCGGGCGTATTCGTGATGCATTTTCAGTTTGTGATTTACATTGTCGATTTACTCACTCAAGGTGAGTTTATAGCCCCACATTTTCCATTTATAATGATTTACAAGTTTTGGGGTGAGAAACATATGCATGTTTTACAATTGGACGCAAGTGTACATTTTACATTATGATTACGTCTTTGCCTAAGTAGCGATAACCCTCTAAGCCCATTATCATGAACTGTCAATTACTTGTTGTGAGCGCGAATGTTATAAATAGATCTATTTAGGATTGACATCCCCATTCGGATGAGTCATGCTTAATGTGCCGGTATGGACTAGAATCTTTGTATTTTGAACATCAAACATATGAAGCTTTGGGCTTTTGTAACAAACAATTTGTTAAATCCAATGTATCGGTTTTAAGCGACTTTTAAATGGTCGTTCTTATATATATCTTATGCTATTGATCTATGAAGTACCACCCCCAGACCCATATTCCGCTGCGACCTAATTTGGGGGTGTTACACTTAGCCTTAGCGTTAGAAGAGAAGTCTTCTAACACATGGTTTTTTCATAAAGTTGAACATAATTTTTCAAGAATTTTTTAATGATAACTCAAAATCTTTCAAAATTGTGTGTTCAATACTCTCATCCTCATGAAACTCTCAAATGACGATCATTTTTATAAGTGAATCAATTTTAAGGGGGAGTTTTTCAAAACCAAAGATTTAATATTGATGGATACATCAATTCAAAGACAAATTTTCATGTATTCAACACATATAAATGTGATTCTCAAAAGATGTTTGAGCACACCTAAACACACACTATATTGCTTAATCGATCCTATAACAAGTTATAACTAGTGATAAATGTAAGAAAACTTTTCATGACTAATATAATGATAATTCACATGATGCATACTGTGCACCGAGTATTCTTGAAATACTCTTGCGTTACTCTTCGGAGTTTGTCCATTGGTGAAAGGTCTGACATACTAGTACTTGTACGAAGTGTGTTATACTCGAGGCATCTTATCTCATCAGATATACACATCCAACAAATTTTGATGTTTTTAAACACATTCTCTCATGACTATCTATATGTGTTCATAAACATATAGTGTTCAAGTATAATTTTTTCAAGTATTCTTCAATGACATTTCATAAACTTTCAAAAATTATGCACTCGACACTATTTCCATCCCCCAACATTATGTTGGTGTTATTTCAACGACAAGTGGTGTCACATGTATTGTTGAGGAGGAGCAAAAACAAAAAATGTTTCACGTAATTCGTGCTTAAACATTTTTCTACCCATGAATTTTTCATGACAAATTTTAATCAATTGGCATTTAAAATAATAAGAGATTTATTATTTAAAATAAAGAGGAAAATGTGATTAACTTGTGATCTAGAAAAATAATAAGTGATCTAAAAGACTCAAAGTACTTTTCACTTCTACCCACATGTGCGAAACACTTTCAAATATCAATGCACATGTATAGGGGGAGTTTTATAGATATCATAACATATATGCTACCCTAATATATTTTAGAGAGAGAGATAAGAGAGGGAGAGAGAGAGAGAGAGAGAGAGAGATGTGGGTGAGGAGGAGATGAGAAGGAGAGAAACCAAGAGAATATTAGATTAAAGAGATAAGAAATCACCACCCTTTTCCTTACCTTAGCCTCCCTTATATAGGAAGGGAGGAGGGACTAAGAGAGAAAGGGTAATATTACATAATTGCATATAAGTCCTTCCTTATTTATTAGTTAATCCCCATACTATGATTTCACTAGATAATTGACCTTGTAACCAACACTTTCTGTGTTTCTAACAATCTCCCCCTAAGGGGTGGTTACATAGGCCGTATAAGAAATCGAGGATCAATAGTCTTGGGTCGTCCACCAACATACTCTTCTAGTCGTCGTAGCTGCTCTCTACGCTTCATGACTTGATCAATCTTGTCCATCATCTCTTGAGATCTCTTGACATCCTTGTCATTCCAGTCACGTCCTCTCAACCTTTCATTACCTCGACCCATCTTGTTCTTGATTATCATTTCAATCAGGTTTTCTTGAATCTTCATCAGAGTACCATCACAGAATTTATGAACTTCATTGAGCTTTATCAGAGATCGGCGGTTGTATTTATTGAGATACACCACTCCTTTCTCTATTCCAGTCATTGTGTAAGGTATATTTTCATCGATTCCATCAAAGTAATGCCTGGGTTTGGTAAGGTTGAGGTTCCGTTGGTAGCTATCTACTCCCAACTGTAAGTCTTCAACTCTGTTCTTGATTATGGTTCTTTGGATAAAGAGTAGAAGTGCCTTGTTGAAGTCCTTCTCATCATCTGACAAGAGATGGTGCATCTTGTCTTTGACTTTGAGTAGATACATGTCTTCTATGTCATTAAGGTTAAGTCTAGGTAGATCTGCATAGCTAAAAGTATACTCTTGTTTATCCGATCTCCTTACCACAATTGATGACAAGAATTCATAACCCCATTTTCTCTTTACAACAACTCTTACAAATGATATGATTTTCTTGTCAGGATAAACTTTGCCTGGAGATGTGTTATTGATTTATGCCTTAAAGAATTCTTGTCTTGCGTCTTCCCAATGATGAATTCCATTCAGGGCTTTAATCAGATAATGATGCACATCTTTACTCTATATGTCTGAGACCATATCTTTAATACCTTGGATGTAGTACCTTGCAACATAGTGCTTGGTGAGAGATGTAGTGTACTTCTCTTCAGTGCTAAGGTATGCCAAGTAATAGAAGTCATTGTTGTAAAATCTGGGATAAGTTTTAGAGCTCTTTGACATGTGACGTTCAAATGATCTTGGTTTAGACACATCACCTTCATCACTATTCCATTAAGCTTCAGATAACACTGCTGCTCTTAGTTGATCAACCTGATATTCTAGTTCCACATCGTTCTTGTAATGTAGCTTTAGCTTTTATAATCATGCACCTTCAAGATATGCTATTGCGAGCTCGTCTTTCTGGATGATTTCCATAAGCTTCTTTGGTATAGCCATAGTAGATGGTCCAAGAATGTGGTCTTCATTTTGATCAATGTTTGATTTCAAAAGCAAATCAAACCATGTTGTTCTTCTCTTAGAATTTGTTGACCCTGATTTCTTTGTGAACCATCCTGCATTGGGACGTTCTTGAACATATAAATCTTCTTGGTCTTATAGTTGGTCAGCAGGCGTGTCTTCTTAAGGATGAACCATGGGAGCTTTATCTTTTCTTGAAGTTCGAATAGACGATTAACCGGCATCCGTTTATCTTTTCTTCCATTTCTCCCCCTCATGGTCAGTAGGAGGATCCTGATGATCATGGGTCCGTTTATGAAAAGATGGTTCAGCTTCTTAAGCATCGAGTGCTTATTAATCAAGGAGGATGGAATCATAAAGAGTATCATAAAGCTTGTGATTGGTAAGGTGAGTCATGTTCTCATGAATTCTGTTCAGCAGCTTTAGCGTTAGATCCATATCTGAAAGATCATCAACGAAGATGGATGGTTTAGTTAATAGACTTATCTGGTTGTTTTGCATGACTTCTAGCACAGAGTTGTTAAGACGGGGCTTTACATAATTGGCTAAGAATTTTAGGACATGAGTAGAAATTAGCTTCTTAATTTTGGTCAGAACTTTAGCATGGACAGCCTTGTCAATTTCTTCAGAAACATTAATTGGTGTGAGTGCTTCCAGCTTCTGATCATATTCTTTAAACTTTTGTGTTACTGCCCGTTTGAAGTTGATCTTCCTCATGTTCTTCTTTGCCTTTTGCATAAGCTTCTTTGCTTTGGATTAAAGTGAGCTTGGTTGTGGATCTTTGATAAAAAGGTATTTTATATTTGCTGGTGGAGATCAAATATGATGAGTCGCCTCGTCCGGAAACATTTCCTGCAATACAATGTTTGTTGATTGAACATCTACACGTGTACCAAGTGGTACTTCAGATGCACCTAATATATAGCTTGTTAACTCAGGATTTTCCTCTGGGTAAATTACCGCCGAGGTTGTTTGAGCATCAGTATACACTAGATTACTCATAAAATCTGTTAATTCATTTATAGATGGGTCATTAAGCAAAGTCCGAATGTATTCTAAGGATGAAGTAGTAACCGTGGGACTGAGGTATGTAGATTTGAGTAGTTCTGTAGACTTGTTGTACATGAACACTCCAAATCCTGCAGCATCGTCATCTCCTCTAGGTTCATCTTTAGATAAATCAATATCAGGAATAGTTCAGTTCATAAACTAGTTCAAACATCTTTCTCTTCTAAGTGTATTCCGAACGTTGAGGAATATTATGTTGCACAACTACTCCGGTTGCTAAAATGTTTTCAAACTTATGGTATTTGTTGTGAGCAACACTTGATCCTTCTCCTGCAACTGCTTGCTTTTCATTCTTCAAACTCTCTAGCCTGCTTGCCTTGGATCCTTTGCATAAATCTAGCAATAATTAGGCATCTGGATCTTCAACTATATGACCTTTGCATTTTTATCCCCATTCAGCATACGTGTCTTCAACATCTCTTTCAATATGTCAATTAATTGTGAGTTGAGTCATGATTTCATGTTGTTGACGGCGTTGGTCTTAAATACTTAATGATTTTATAAGTTCCACTACAGTTCGTTCTTCAACAAAGTTATCAGCTACAATGAGATACCTTGTTTTCCTTGACACATCATTTTTCTTGAACGCGTTTGGGACATTTGCTTCTTGATCGCCTGAACACATATAACCTTTTCCTCTTCCACTTCTGACTAGAGACTCATGTTGCTCTACTAGTTGATTAGCAGCTTTTGCTTTCTTATTTTCCACTTTCTTGGCTCTGTAGTACTTGTATCCTAATGACTTCTTGAATGCATCGTCAATAATTGTATCAAGTATCTCCATTCTGAATATGTAGTTACCTTTGACAGTGTTTGTGAGTTTGGTGAGAGGTAAGTCTTGACCTTCACTATGTATGTCAGAGTCGTATCTGCAAGGAATACTCTTATTGCACAATAGTAAGTGGTCAATGATAAGCTTAGTGAAGCGGGTGTATATCAACTTAGACATCTTAGTTGGCTTTGTAGTCCTGTTAACTACTTGCCACTCAAATTCGTCCCAAATTAATGATTTGAAATCTAAATTGGCAGAGTGAACAATTCCCCAAAGTATTTGAAGAATTAGAAGTCTAGCTGTGTCCCAGCTTGTCTTTTCCTGTAAGACTCCTATTGAGAATGCTCAGAATAGCTCTCCATGGTTGACGAAGGCTGGTAGCAAAAAATGTGTTAGGAATATGAAAGTATCAGTCACTTCCATAGATATCATTAAATAGCTCGTTAGTAATTTTCCAAAAAACAAAAAAATAGATAGGCTAGTTAGGAAAACTACTTTGGAACGCCCATGACAAGCCTATGGGACGATAGTCTAGTGATTATATTAAACCTTTCCATGCTAATGGGAGAAAGGGTGTTGGTTGTTTCATTATTTCACATAGTTATACATTATTCTCTTTCACTTTCTCTCACTAGAAGCAATCTCACACTCCTTTTTCTCTCTAGATTTCTTCATACTTATAGGTGTGTTTAAAGATTACTATTATTCTTCAATTGGTATCAAGAGCCATGGGGTGATAGTCAAGTTCTTGTGTGCATTTTTCCTTCTTGTTTTTTTTCTTTTTGTGTCTTGGTTCGAATCCATCAAGAGGTTTTCACCTTTTGAGGGTTTAAAAACTATAATGTTTACTACTTTCTTTTTCTTTTGTCTTAGTATTATCTAGTGATCTACCTGGCCAAGGTGCCAATGTCAAGTGGTTATCCGAAGTGTTGGAATATGCTCTACCTACGGTAGTTTTGTGTTTGAAATCTTGATTTGAAATTTTTTGTGTTAAAAAGTTTAAAGTTTGTATTTTTAAGGTTCTACTAGGCTTAGATAAGTAAGTTGTACAAGAAATTTTGAGTAGAAACATCAAAAAGTGAGTCTTTTAGTGTTTTGAAAAATTTAAAGTTTGTTTTGCAGGAGGCGAATTAATCCTTGGTATTAAAGGCGAATTAAGATTCTCTTTTGAAGGAGAATTAAGTTCTTCTCTTGGAGGCGAATTAAGGTTTTCTTTGAAGCAAAATAATCTCTTTTGAAGGCGAATTAAGATTCTATTTTGAAGGCGAATTAAGTTCTTCTCTTGGAGGCGAATTAAGATTTTCTTTGAAGGCGAATTATTCTCTATATTGGAGGCGAATTAAGGTCTTCTTTGAAGGCGAATTAGTCTCTTTTGAAGGAGAATTAAGATTTTATTTTGAAGGCGAATTAAGTTCTTCTCTTGGAGGCGAATTAAGGTTTTCTTTGAAGGTAAATTATTCTTTATCTTGAAGGCAAATTAATCTTGGTTTATTTGAAGGTGTATTAAGCTCTGTCTTGAATGCGAATTAACAAATTAATCCTCTTATGTTCAAGGCGAATTAATCCTCTTCTGTACAAGGCGAATTAATCCTCTTCTAGTTAAAGCGAATTAATCCTCTTTTGTAGAAGGCGATTTAATCATTTTTTGTTGAAGGCAATTTAATCATTTCCTTAGAGGCGAATTAATCACTTCCTCATAGGCGAATTAATCAAATTTGAATTATACGGTTTATTTCCTTGATTTATAAAATCCCGTGAAACGTTATTTTCTCAGTTTGATCAAGAATTATAAAATCCTATGTATTCTCAAGACTTACAACACTTAAAATCAACTCACTTTAACACAATTACCTTTTATCACTGTTCGATCAACAAGTAATCTTTTCACATACCAACAAAGTTACAATGACTACTCTTGCTTAATTCATGATACTCTCTGGTGGTGACAATCGTCCACCAATGTTGAAAAAAGACCTGTATGATTCTTGGAAAAGCATAATGGAACTATACATGCAAAATAGAGAGCATGAAAGAATGATTCTTGAATCAGTCGAACATGGTCTACTCATTTGGCCTACGATTGAAGAAAATGGTGTGACTAGGACAAAGAAATATGAGGAATTGTCTGCAACTGAGAAGATTCAAGTTGATTGTGATCTCAAGGCAACTAATATCATTCTTCAAGGACTACAATCTGATGTCTATTCACTCGTTAATCATCACAGAGTTGCCAAGGATCTATGGGAAAGAGTTCAACTACTAATGCAAGGTACATCATTGACAAAGCAGGAAAGGGAGTGTAAACTGTATGATACATTTGATAAGTTTGCTCACATCAAAGGAGAATCACTTCATCAGTATTACTTGAGATTTACTCAGCTGATCAATGACATGAACATTTACAAAATGAAATTGGAGCAATTTCAGGTCAATACCAAGTTATTGAACAATCTTCCACCTGAATAGAGTAAGTTTGTCACAGATGTCAAATTGGTGAGGGATTTGCACACAACTAACTTCGATCAACTTCATGCATATCTTCAACAACACGAACTTCATGCTAATGAAGTCCGTAATATGCGTGAGCGGAATCATGATCCACTTGCACTAGTTGCGAATCATCAGATGACACCGTCTCATTTTAACACTTATCAATCTTCATACAACAATCCACAATTCCAACAACATTTTTCACCATCTCCGTCTCCTCAAATTGGATCAATTCATCCCACACAACATTACTCAACTACTTATCCATCCACACATCTTGCAATTACTTATCCGTCACCACCGTATCCAAATGCTTACTCATCCACTGTAACAATCTGTATTTTAGGTCATTGTACGACGTTATATATTTCACTATTTATTTTTAGCCTTGTATGCGTTTGCTTTTAATTTTAATCGTTAAGTTAAATCGTGTAAGCTAAAAATTATCATTCAATAAACGGGCATCAAACAATTAAATGTTTACGTCAAGCAAGTGTTAGATAAGTATTTAGAGGATAATTATTAACTTTGCACATTTTATTTTTATTGGTTACGTAAAGTGTTTACGTTTCGCGATAAAATACGTTTAGGCATTCACGGAACCACCAAAACTTATCTACGCTTCAACAAATACCCATTTTTATACCCAATACCCAAAGTTTTTATAAAACTTCACCCTTGATATTACATTTTCCGAATTCTTCATAAAAGAATTAAACCAAGACTTACACATTTCAAGTATTACATTTATATTTAACCTTTACATCTTAATACTTCAAGTTATACTAGATATTTATAAAAGATCAAGTCACCAACTAGTTCACCCCCCCTTGATTTTCGGATGGAAACATTGTCCCAAAGGGACAATGAGCACACAAATGACCAACTTGAGGTTGTACAACATGAATCTCGTTAAAACTAAGTACTATGGCAAGTAACTTGACCAAATGACTTCCATGTTTTACTCCTCATGTCTTAGACTTTCTTATAGAAATCTTTACTAGTCTTTATACTATATAAGGCTTGTAGCTAGTAAGAAAAACATACAACACAAATTCCTTAGTGAAAACAACACATATCTCTCTTATTCTTTCATCCTAACCCACGGCCAACCACAAAAACCCCTAAATAATTCATACAATTTTATTTTCAATATATACAAGTGTTCTAACTTCATATCTAAGATATACCAAGAAGGTTTGAAGGTTTAGTTAAGCATTTACAAGGGTTAATCAAGAAAGGTTTTGGATTAGGGTTTCATTGGAATTAGGGTTTTCATAGTATTGGAAGCTTGGGTTTATTATCTAAACTAGGGTTTAGATCTTGTATTTCTTCACCATACATCATATCAAGGTTATCTAAAAACCCTAAACTCTTTATATTCATGATTTTGTGTGTATATAATGTTTACATAGTTAATCACCATCTAGGAAACTCATTAACATGTAAAATGATTTTTTACTTGTGATCATGGTATGATATACTTTGTCATATGCTATATTGATGTTAAGAACATGTGAGAATAAAAGTTTATACATTATATGAGTGTTGGTTAATTTATATAAAGTATAAATAAGTTAATGGTTTAAAAAGTTACTTAATAAGTTTATAAGTAGAAGTGATATGAGATTTTGTTATCATGGACAATATTTGGACAAATTATGGACTAAGGACCTTAAGTATGTAATACATGTGGTATAAGTTGTTGTAGAGGACTTGTAACAAAGTGACTAAACTAAAAAGTTATAAAAACAAGTTTTAAACACATTTTAACAAAATGATCAAAAGTTGTTGTTTTAAATTCAAATATAAAGTATATATTTTATATTCTTATAAAATACTACATGTTACAAGGATCGTAGGCATGTAGAGAACTCAAAAAACCGATTTATAACGAAGGAGATACGGCATTTGCAAGTTATACGATAATAAACGCTTTTATAAAAGAAATTTTATAAAAACTTATTACAATTCACCTCTGATATAAATGATTGGTTATTTTTCTCAAAAATTACCTATTTTTAGGATTCCAAAACATTAAACATCATAATTTTTAGAACAATAACGAAGGAGTTATAGATTTTTCATGTTTACGATAATAAATACGTTTATAAAAATAATTTTATAAACTATGAACAGTAAAAATCACTATTCATCTCAGAGCGATTGAGTTCATCTACTTGGTGTCTGAATGATTGATTATATTGAATTGCATGTTAGCTTGTATGTTAGTTAGCATAATTGTCATGCACAAGTATTTGTTTTATAATTTCAGGAATTGGTTAAAATGTTTTGGTAACTGATTTGTTGAGTGTCTGAAAACCTATGTTTCTTACCAACCATTGTGTTGACGTATAAGCATCATTTTTAGGTATTCAGCAGGATGAGATTAAAGTTAGGAAAAGTAGCTAGATGGACCGTAGGCAGCTGGCAAAGTTTAGTTATATAGAATTCGTTATTTGATTGGATTATTAATGTTATTTGTTTTGCTTTGTTAGGATGTATGAATGTTTGCATGTCATGACATTGGCATGAACTGCTTTTATTTCAATGTCAGACGCCTTTTGGATTTTATTGATGTGTTTTGGGTATTTTCATGCCAAAGTGTTGTGATGATTCCTTTTCTCGTCGCGCCTCGCGTTTCTGCTTTGGCGGGGTGTGACAGATTAGTATCAGAGCCTTTGGTTATAGAGAAGTAGGTGGTTGAGCCTAGACTAGATGCATTTAGGGCTTGAGTGTTTATTTTTATAATGGCTATGCTTCCCTTCTATTTTGCGTAGATTTTATATTTCCTATTTTGTTAAGTTATCATCTTAGTTTTGTTGCCTACCCGTAGTTGATTTAGTGCGTATTGTCTCGTTATTAGTTAGTTATGCCTTCCCATTCCCATAAGAAGTTTCATTAGGGAATCGCCTTCACAACTGGACTTAGGCGTTTTACTGATTCAGTGACGAAGCTTAGGATGAAGCATACGAACTGTAGAGTCCGAATACTAAAAGGTTTGTATTCGCGCCAAATTGAAGCAAAGTTGACTAAGAAACAAGTAGGAGGAAAAATGGTTCTAGTTAGGGATTGTGACATGATTCAAAAAGATGGATAAAACCTCTAAGTTCAGGATACGTTCGGCTGAAGAAGAAGAGGAGCCAAGTGAGCAACCTAAGCCTTATGATCTGTATGGATTTGTTTATCACCCTAAACTCTAAAGGAATGAATTTGCCTTGCATCGACTACCCCAACGAGAAGGCAACATGAATGGTTGGTTGATTGAGGATAAGGATGAGCCTCTAGGATATGAAGCATTCAATAAGGAGGAAGAAATCAGATCTTGAATCCACTTTCTTAGAGTTACTTAGGGCATCTCTTTGTCATCTATTTTTGGTGTGTTTTATCAGGTTCTTTTGTCGAACCATGTTTTAGGTTTGTTATTTTCGAATATTAGGATTTTGATTTGGTTTTTATGAACTTGGGTGGGTTATGGTTAAAATTTTTCTTTATGTGCGGTTTATGTGATAAATGAATGGTATGTGGATGATGTGTTTAAACTAAGAAGTGTCACATTGGAGAAGTACGTTTGTGATAGGGAGCCTTTAATAATTATGGTGGCCCAAAATAATATTCAAGCGCCCCTGCAACAAGGTGGACTGGCAAGTATGATTACATTGATAGTGTTGACACATTTGGTGTATTGTAGTTATGATAGTTGTATGTATGTGTATATGTATATATATATTATATATATATATATATGTATATATATATATATATATATACTATATAAATATTATTTTTAAAAGTATGAAGTATAGGATCGAGATTCGTCTTTCCCTGTTTAATGTATATTATTCCTTTCCTTTATAGAAACATGGTTCGAACTACGCGTCAAAACCCAACCCCGAAACATAGCCCGGAACCAAATCCCAACATTGCTATGATAATTGCGTAGTTGCTGCAGAATATCCTTCCCCATATCGTCACTCAAGTGACTGTTAATGTGAACAATGCGAATGGAGGAAATAGAAATGGTAGGAACGATGGATGTTCCTACAAGACTTTCACTGCTTGTAACCCTAAGGAGTTTGGTGGAAAGGGTGGTGCAGTAGCACTCACCCGTTGGATAGAAAATATGGAGTCGGTGTTTGAGAACAGTGGTTGTACTGCGAACCAGAGAGTGAGGTATGCTGCTAGTTGTTTTGTGAACAAAGCTTTGACTTGGTGAAACACACAAGTCTAAGCGAGAGGTCGTGAAGCTAGAATTGGTATGAGTTGAAATGACTTTAAGGCGTTGCTTGTGCAGGAGTTCTGTCCAAGCAACGAGATGGAGAGTCTAGAGAATAAGTTTTGGAACCACACTATGGTAGGATCCAATCATGTCGCCTACACTGACAGGTTCCATGAACTGGCCAAACTAGTTCCCCACTTAGTTACTCCTGAATCTTCGCCTATGAAGAGGTACATGCATGGGTTGGCACACCAAATTCATGGTCTATACTTAGGGCGACCCAGCCAACTACTATTCAGAGTGCTATTTTGACGGCTGGAATAATCACTGATGAGGCTGTCCGTTGTGGGACATTGACCAAGGGAAGTGACAAGAGGAAAAAGATAGAGGAATCAAGTAAGCAAGGGAGTACTTGGAAAGACAATAAGAAATCTAAGACTGGATCAGGGTATGTGGCCACATTTCCTCCCAAGAGTGATAATGTGAACACTTAACCTAAGTGTGCTAAGTGTTATACTTTTCACCCCGAGAATGCACCTTGTAAGGTGTGCAATAACCGCTAGAAACCAGGTCATTTTACGAGACAGTGTTGGGCACCGATTAGACAAGTGGCGCCTAAGAATGCAATGAAGATGGGGAAGAATCAGAGAGCGTGCTATGAATGTGAGAGTCTTGACCATCTTCGCTATGACTTCCCCAAGTGGAAACAAGCAACTGGGAAAGCAAGGAACCCGTTGGCTTTGGAGGGAAACAAGAACACCCGAAACAATAGGAACCAAGCAAGATGAAAGGCATTTAATAGGAATGCAATAGAGGCTCTTCAGGATCCCAAAGTTGTGACGAGTACATTTTCTTTAAACAATCAATTTGCTATTGTTCTTTTCGATTCTAGAGCTGATTTTAATTTTATTTCTACCGAGTTTGCACCTTTACTAAATGTTAAGCCTTGTATTGTAAACCCTGGTTATGCAATAGAAATAGCTGATGGTAAGATTGTAGAAGTTGATAGGATTATTCGTGATTGTAAACTAGAACTAGGAAATTCCTTGTTTACTATAGACTTGATATCGCTAGGTCATGGAAGTTTTGATGTGATTGTAGGGATGGACTGGTGGTCCAAGAATAAGGCTATTATAGTGTGTCACGAGAAAGTAGTAGAGATACCATTAAAAGAGGGTGGGATACTTTGAGTTCATAGAGAACGTATTTGGAAAGCCGCCAAAGCCCTAATGAACACTAAGGTAGATGAACTAGGGAAAAGTGTTATTTACCCGTGGTAGCTGCGATTTACTGATGTGTTTCCAGGAGACTTGTCGGGGATACCACAGCTAGTGACAAGTTGAGCAGTATAGACTTAGTTCCTGGAGAGACGTCGATCGTGAAAGTCTCCATATCGTTTGGACCCTTTTAGAAACGCCGAGAAGATGAATTGTAGTCAAACTTCAAGGTTGCAAGACCTAAGGGTTTCATTACGGGTTCCTAGTCATTCTTCGTGGGGAGCACCAGTGTTATTCATGAAGAAGAGGCTGGATCTTTTCCGTTTTGTGTATCGGTACTATAGGGAGACTGAACAAATAATATAAAATTCATTTCCTCCTGGATCGCATGACTTATCTTGATCAGCGCTAAGGAGCGTGTTATTTCTCTAAGATAGATCTTCAGTCAGGATATCATCAGCTACGTGTGCATGAGGATGGCATTCCAAATACCGCATTTCAAACGAGATATGGACATTTTGAGTTTACGGTTATGGCATTTGGGTTGACCAATGCACCAGCAGTCTTCATGGATTTAATGAATCGGGTGTGCAAACCGTATTTAGATAAGTTTGTCATTGTTTTCATTGATGACATTCTGATATACTCAAAGACGAAGGAAGAGCATGAAGTTCACTTGAAGTTGGTGTTGGAGTTATTAAGAAAGGACAAGTTGTATGCGAAGTTTTCTAAGTGCGAGTTTTGGCTACAGGAAGTGCATTCCTTAGACACGTGGTTAACCAGAGTGTTATTCACATGGACCCAAGTAAAATAGAGGCGGTGAAGAATTGGAAAGCTCCTACAATGCCGTCAGAAGTTTGATCGTTTTTAGGATTAGCTGGCTATTATAGGTGTTTCATCGCAAATTTCTCCAAGATTGCTAAACCTCTTACTTCGCTAACTCAGAAAAACCAAAAGTATGAGTGGGGCGAAAAAGAGGAAGAAGCATTTCAGGACCTTGACGAATAATCTATGTGATGATCTATCGTGTCGTTTACCGAATGGAAAAGTGAAGGATTTTGTATGTGGAACTGCGATGCGTCGAATCAAGGACTAGGTTGTGTGCTCATGCAAAGAGGCAAAGTAATCGCCTATGCATCGAGACAACTGAAGATTCATGAGAAGAATTATACAATACACGACCTAGAGTTTGGAGCTGTCCTGTTTGCTCTTAAGACTTGGAGGCATTACTTGTATGGCACGAAGAGTGTTATCTACATGGACCACAAGAACATTCAGCATATTTTTGACCAAAAGGAGTTGAATATGCGCAAAAGGAGGTGGATTAAGCTATTTAGCGTTTATGACTGTGAGATTCGCTACTATCCCGGTAAGGCGAATGTAGTGGCTGATGTGTTATGTAGGAAGGAACGGGTGAAACCTAGACGTGTTTGAGCAATGGCTATGACCATTCAGTCCAGAGTGAAGGAGATGATTTTGGCGACCCAAGGTGAGGCGTTCAAATAGGAGAACGTTCTTGCGGAAAGACTACATAGCTTAGATCAACAAATGGAAAGGGAGGAAGACGAAAGTTTGTATTTTATGGATAGGATATGGGTACCTTTAGTAGGAGATGTGAGAATGGTAATTTTGGATGAAGCTCATAAGTCTAAGTACTCTGTACATCCTGGAGTTGATAAGATGTACCACGACCTTCGAGATATTTATTGGTATCCGAGAATGAAGAGAGATATTGCTACCTACGTTAGTAAGTGTTTGACTTGTGCAAAATGAAGGCTGAGCATCAAAGACCTTCAGGTTTACTATAAAAACCTGAGATAACAGAGTGGAAGTGGGATAAGATCACCAAGGATCTTATTACCAAGTTACCTAGGTCAAGAAGTGGGCATGACGCGATATGGGTAATAGTCGGACAGGGGACTTTACCACAAGTCGGCCCATTTCCTAGCAATTCGTGAGGATTTTAATACGGAGAAGTTAGCGAGATTATATATTGATGTAATTGTGGCATGACATGGAGTGCCCGTATCGATTATTTCGGATCAAGATGGACGATTTACTTTACACTTTTGGAAATGGTACAAAGAGCGTTAGGGACAAGATTAGACTTGAGTACTGCTTATCATCCTCAGACAGATAGACAAAGTGAGCGTATAATTTAGACTTTGGAAGATATGTTAAGGGCATGCATTATAGATTTTAGTGGTAGCTGGGATGTCCATCTACCATTAGCCGAGTTTTCTTATAACAACAGTTATCATTCAAGCATTCGGTGTGCTCCATTTGAGGCCTTATATGGTAGGAAGTGTAGATCGCCTATGTTATGGGCAGAGATTAGAGATGGTAGTTTGATTGGACCTGAGTTAGTATTAGAAACGACATATAAGGTGGTCTTGATAAAGGAAAAGCTCAAAGCGGCAAGAGATCATCAAAACAGCTATGTAGATAAGAGACGTAAACTGTTAGAGTTTGAGGTAGGTGATCAGGTGTTATTAAAGGTGTCGCCATGGAAGGGTGTAGTGCGTTTTAGAAAGAAGGGTAAGTTAGCACCAAGATATATAGGACCGTTTGAGATCCTTGAGAGGATTGGCCTAGTAGCTTATAGGTTAAGATTACTTGAGCAGTTGAGTAGCATGCATGACACCTTTCATGTGTCAAATCTGAAGAAGTGTCTGGCGGATGCTAATTTTCATGTGCCATTGGATGAGATCAAGGTTGACAAGACACTTCGTTTTGTCAAAGAACATGTAGAGATTATGGAGCAAGAAATTAAGAAGTTAAAACGTAGGAATACATCGCTTGTGAAAGTTAGTTAGAATTCGAGACGTGGCCCTGAGTTTACGTAGGAACACGAAGATTAAATAAGGATTAAGTATTCACAGTTGTTCATAGACCGAGTTGTTGAGCCTGCTAGTTAAATCTCAGGACGAGATTTCCTCAAGGAGGGGATACTGTAACATCCGTGATTTAACTAGGTTAGTGATACCTTTAGAAATGGCCAAGAGTTCATTTTGTGTGTTTTTTATGTGCTTTGTGTAATTTATGTGTGCTAAGTAGTTTGAATAGGTGTATGATATTGTTTTGGGGTGTATGATCATCTCATTTTGAGTGCGTTTGTGTTTAGGATTAAGTATACCATTTGTTCACGTATAGTGATAATGGAAAAGTAATGGCGTATTGCATGTAATGCTACGTCAATAGTTAAATGATTTTGTATTAAGCATTTATAGGAAATGCATCAAGATGGAAATAAGTTATGTGAGTGAAATTTGGCGAATTAGGGTAGACTTTCTAAATATAGAAAGTGAAATGTGAAATGAAAAGTTATTTTTAGAAGGTTAGTAAGTTGCGTATATGTAAAAAGGTTTATCCAAATTAGCTTAGGTTTTTATAAAAACTTAAGGTAATGAAGATAATTAGTTAAATAATAAATAAAATAAATAAAGGGGTGTTCGGCCGGTTAGGATAAAGGAAAAAAGGAAACAATCTGACTTGAATTAGGATTCTATTAGTATAAATACAAAACCAATAAATCCCTAAATCACTTTTTCTCTCCCCTTATCGCTATCGCCGAAACCCTCAAGCAAGAAGAAAAAAAAGAATTTTTTTTATCAAGAACAAGTTGGTGATTAATTGTTTCAAGAATCAAGGTTTAGGTATGTTTCAATTAAGTTTTGTTTAGTTTTCTTTAAAACATGTAATAATTAAATATGGATGTTTCATTTAGGGCTTTAAGATCTACTGTAACTAAGGATGAATTAATTATATTAGAGTGTTTAATGTTTAATTAGGATCTAATTGATGTAAACGGTTATGTTTAAATCATGTTTAATTGTGATTTAGAGTTAAGCAGAATTTAGGTCTGTGTTCAACTGATGATATCTAGATAATAAAAACGTGTTTTGATATGATTCAAAAGCCTAAATTGTAGTTCAAAGAGTCTATTTTTCAGAAAATTCAGCTCGATTGATTTGGGAGTTTGGGAAGTTTGGATTAAAACTATTGGTTACAGAAAAATTTATCGAAACAGTAAATACGGGTCAGAATTAGGTCATGTTTAGGAGGGTAAAACCCTAACTTAAAGTAGAATTAAGGTTAGCCAATATATAGTAAATAAGTTCTATATGTATATAAAGAAACCCTAAAAGGAGAGCTTCTGATTATGCGTCTAAGTATGATATTTAGGGCCATACTTTTTAGTGTGCAATCAGATCCGAATTGGGACAGTTTTAAAGTTGGATTTTATTTGGGATAGTTGTGTGTGTAATAAGTAGTTTGGAATCATGAGATAGTTAGTAAACTCATAGAGGAACTTAGATAATTTTTGGTATAATTTATGAAGGTCATCAAGTAAAGGTTTTGAGGGGGTAAAGTTAGACTAAAATTCTGTAATTTTGAACAAATTATTAGTTGACTAGTGTAATGTGTTAATGAAGTGGTTAAGGTTGGGCATGGTGTCAGGGTGACCCATGATGGTTAATCACACCCTTAGACATCCATCATATGTGTGTTACATGGACTAGAGCTTTTAGTTTGGTCGTGTGTAACCGTGTTTATTTATTTGTTTAGTTGCTTGATAGGACTTGGAAGCTGCATTTTGAGCATTCAGGTGAGTTACATAGTCCCACTTTTTATTGTGTATTAAACTTGGGATGGAAATGATGCAAGTGTGATTATGTGTTAGTGTAAATGCATAGACTATTATGTGACTAATATGCGTTATGTGCTACCTGTTATGTGATGTGATATTGATGTATTGTTGCCTAGTCAAGAGGGTTACTTGCGGGTATCCATGGCCTGAGCTAGAGAGAAAAGGATTTGGATTGATCCAAGAGCGATTAAGGTCGTCTGTTTGGTGTTTGAGTGATTGATTGGATTGCATTGCATGTTAGCTTGTATGTTAGTTAGCATAATTGC
Source organism: Tanacetum coccineum (assembly GCA_026074375.1). Lineage (NCBI taxonomy): Eukaryota > Viridiplantae > Streptophyta > Magnoliopsida > Asterales > Asteraceae > Tanacetum > Tanacetum coccineum. Next base: position 58,740 of record BQNB010025964.1, read on the forward strand.
CATGCGAAAGTATTGTTTTATAATAACAATAATTCGGTTAATGATTTTAGAAAAGGATTGAATATGTGTGTCTAAAAACCTATGTTTCTCAGCAACCATTGTGTTGACGTATAAGCATCATTTTCAGGTATTCAACATGATGAGATTAAAGTTAGGAAAAGTAGCTAGATGGACCGTAGGCAGCTAGCGAAGTTTAGTTATCTAGATTTTGTTATTTGTTTTGGATGATGAATGTCATTTGTTTTGTTTTGTTTTGTTATGATGTTTAAATGTTTGCATGTCATGACGTTGACATGAACTGCCTTCATTTCAATGTCAGACGCCTTTTGGATTTTGTTGATGTGT
>BQNB010025965.1:0-59084 GCA_026074375.1 Tanacetum coccineum
GCAAGACTTTCCCTGTGGACATGCATCCCATGCAACCATCACAGAATGTAATTACGTTTAACTAAGCTCATGACACTGAAGTTCGGCAATCTTTTTTGCAATAATATATATTGCAATTTCTGCCCGTATAGATGTCTAACCCTAAACATCCCCAATTCGACATGCTATAACGTTCATTCCCAGTGATAGCTAGTCACCCGAACGGAGAGGTCGTTTCCTAAATAGATCTATTGGGTTATCGCTACTTAGGAAAACTCGTAATTAATATAAAATATCCACTTGCGTCCAATTTATAAAACAAAGCATGTTTCCACCCCACATAATAGTAAAATCAGTAAAACTGTAAAAAGTGGGGCTATGAACTCACCTTTAGTGAGTGATCTGATAATATATATCAAGTGTGGGAATGCTTCACGATTATTTCTGAATGCAACCTAATTCAATATAGGTCGTATAAGTATCGAGTACTTTAATTAATAACATTATATAATCCTATAGTTGTTACATCGTACTATCGTTCGGGCTATCATAATTAAAGAGGTCATGACATGACGTACGAGGAGTTAGGACACTTTAAATTGTAAATCCAACAACTCGTCGATACGCCATCCGAAGAGGCCTCATTATGAAACTCCCTAGTATTATAGCACTTTGATAACCACATAATATTCTATATAGCATAATCACCGACTAATCGTTTTAGTGAAATAATATTTATAAAGTGAAAACGTTTATAAATAACCCTTTAGTAAAAATGACCTAATTTTGCCGTTTTAAATCCGTTGCTCGCGTTTCTTACGCCCACGTCTTCGTAGTAAGACGAGTGATCAAAATATTACATTTTCAAGTTTTTGATATTCTGCGATGAATAGTGTTTTTACTGTTCACAACAGCTATTTAGTCGTTTTTAGGTTTTAATTAGCGTAAACTCGTAATCGTAATAACTTATCCGTTTTAATCCCGATTTTAGTGATTCCTTCGAGTACGTCTTTGTTATTGAAAGATGTATTATATTTTATAAAGTTGGGTCCGCTGATGAATAGTACTTTTACTGTTCATAGTTTATAAAATTACTTTTATAAACTTTAATTATCGTAAACGTCGTAGTTTATTCGTTATAGTTCCGTTTTTAGCGATTCTTTCGAGTACGATCTCGTAATTAAAAGTTATATCATATTTTAGATGTTTTAAAAATATTAGTTTCTGTAATGAATAGTAACTTTTATAAAAATAGTTTTATAAAAGTATTTATAGTCGTAAACTCGTAATTAACGTATCTTTTTCGTTATAAATCAGTTTTTCGAGTTTCTTATCATTTTGGAATCGTCATGAGGCGTATTATTTTTATATAAGGTCAAACCCACTGTATGAAACACGAATTTAAAACAGCCCTTTAAACATTTATGTATACTTTTAATCATAACCTTTTTATGTAAACCTTTAAAACCCTAATTTATACAAAATCATGTTTATACTTAAACAACATGTTGTCATACTTATAGATCTATTATTTCATGATATATATAGCAATATGACATAAGAAAAAGTGTACAAATTTATAAATATAAGTAGAAACTCTTTTTACATATTTAAAAGTCCTAAGTGGTGATTTCGCCATAAATAATATATAACACATAAAATCATGATAAATAAAAGTATAAAGGAATTAAGAAGACCTTAGGGATGATGTGTGAGATGAGAAATAAGTGCTAAACCCGTGTTTAGACTCAAAACCAAAGCTTTCAAGCTTATAAACCCTAGATTAGGTTTGAAACCCTAATCCTTCCTTTTCTTCCTTAATACTTGCAAATGATGATCCAAGGCTTGTAAACACTTTAGTGTGTCATTGGATGTTGAGTAAAAGGGTTAATAGGTTGTAGCGTAAATATTTTATGGATTGTTTAGGGTGCTTAATTGAGCCGTGGGTTTATGAGCTTAAAAGAGAGAAAAGAAAACAAATTTTGCTAAGTATAAAGAGTGTGTAAATTTCATGTATGCATGCTTGTATTTATAGGAAAGGAAACACTAGTATTTTGTTAGTCCAAGTTTGACAAAAGTCAAGGGGGGTGGGGGGGGGGTGTATAGCCGTGGGAATATTCAAAGGGACAAGGGGAGGGTTTTAAGGCTTTAATGGTTTATGTCTAATGGTTCCCCTAAGTAGGAATTGTCCCATGAATTTAAGGGTTAATGTTTCTAGTTTATTTCTTATTTAGTTAATATGTTACTTGTGTATTTATAAAAGAAAGTATAAGTAAAAGTTTTATATAAAAATGGTAAATGTATTGTTTTTATTTAAAAGTATACTTTTTAAATTGTGTTTGTTAATTTGTAAATATACTTTGTATATAGGACATGTATTTGTATGCTCTTTGTATAAGTTTGATAAACTTTGATCATTTGTATATAATACGTTGGTATTTGTTGAAGCGTTACGTTTAATTTTTTACGGTTCCGGGGAATACCTAATTGTCATTTATCGCGAAACGTAAACGCTTTCACGTATCCGATAAAATAACTTGTGAAACGTTAATAATTATTCTCAAAAAAATTACTTAACCCTTGTTTGACGTAAACAATAATTTGCTTGAAGCCCGTTTACGTTAACTGATCATTTCTTGCTTACGCGATTTAACTTAACGCTTTTGATTAAAAACAAACGCGTACAATAAAAAAATAAATAGCGACTTTATCGACGTCGTACAATGTCCTAAAACACAGGGTGTTATAAATGGCATTACCGCTGCTCTGGAAGCACAAGCTACTACCTTGGCAAATGCCGACAATCCCAATAGGAACACTGGACCAAGAGAAATTCACGTAGCAAAAAGAGGAAACTACAAAGAATTCATAAGCTGTCAACCTTTCTACTTCAATGGTACAGAAGGAGCAGTTGACCTCATTTGTTGGTTTGAGAGGACTGAATCGGTATTTTCTCGTAGCAACTGTGCCGAGGAAAACAAAGTGACATTTGCTACCGGTACCTTAACTGATGATACCCTGTCCTGGTAGAATGCATACGCCCAACCTATTGGAATAGATCAAGCCAATCAAATTACTTGGACCAAAGAAAAAAGGCTCTTAACCAATAAGTATTGCCCTCGAACTGAAGTCAAGAAGATGAAAGACGAATTTTACAACTTAGTTGTGAAAGGAAATGATCTTAAAACTTACATTAGGAGATTTTAGGAATTAGCCGTCTTATGACCAAACATGGTACCAAACACCGAGAAACTTATGGAAGTCTTCATCAGTGGATTGCCCAGAAGTATTGAAGGAAATGTTACTACCTCGAAACCTCAAACTTTAGAGGAAGCCATCAATATAGCTCAGAGATTAATGGATCAGATAATAAAATGTGATTCTATGCAAGAAACCAATAATCACAAACAAAAGCTTGACGATAAGAGAAACATCATCACCAACAACAACTATCAGAATAACAATAACAATAACAACCGTAACAATGATTTCCACCAATAGCAGAACAAGAAGCAAGAAACCTTTAGGACTTATACTACCACCAACGGGTATACTGGAAATCGTCCCTTGTGTAAAAGATGCACCCTACATCACATAGGTCTTTACACTGTCAAATGTCAAACTTGCAACAAGATAGGACATCTGACCAAGAACTATAGAAACAAAAGACCAACCACTAGAAACAATCTACAAACAGTATCCGTAACTTGTAATGCCTGTGGAAAGAAAGGACATTATGCGAATCAGTGCTCAAAAGCAGATAACAGGGCCACAGGAAAGCATACTTAGAGATGATTTTGCTTTTGTTTACTTTAGGATTTCTACCCTAGAAGCAACTCTCAAGGATATTCAAGTTCTATCAGAATCTTCTTCAATCTGAAAACCCCAATCATCAAGCTACAATCCTTGTCGTTTGTTTCTTTATTCTAAAATCCTACTATGAGATACGTAGCATAAGTATCAACTCTTTTAGAGTTTCATATGTAAAGTTACACATGAAATAATAAAGTGATGATTCTATTACATCTTATTATCTGATGATATCAAAACTGGACATCATTTGTCAAATTCCAGTAATTCTATTATGTTCAACTATGTATGTCACGTAAGCACTTAATGCAGCACGTAATGTAAGCACATAGGCAAGTAGCGTGTATGCACTTTGAAAATGTTCGATGTGATGCAATGTTTGTGAAAACGACTATAGTCTAGGGTAAAATATGCAACATAGTTCTCTATAGCCAGTGCTCTGATACCAATCTGTAACACCCCCAAAAATATGACAACGCAGCGGAATACCACTTGGGGTGCTACTTTATAATACACAGCGCTAGATACAAGAGAACGACCTCTAAATGTGTCGTTTGTAAAACAATCTCGTTGATTTTCTGAAATCAAAATAATAGTTGTCCCATAATTAAATCACAATGAAAAGCTTGAAAGTAACACAACGAGTTTTGATCATTTGTAGAAACCCAAGTATGAAACCTTGTCAATTTAGACTCCAATGCACATCAGGAAATCCAAGCATTTAATTCACCTGAGAAAAACATGCTTAAAAGTGTCAACATTAAAGTTGGTGAGTTCATAGGTTTCTGTAAATATAAACGTTAGTTCCAATAAATGTATCTGCCCACTGTATCATTACAGTGTCATATAAAAACGTTTAGTGACTACTGTCTCCCTACAGTATCATAAAATAATTGTGTGACCATTTAAATCCTTAAACGTCCTTCCAAAATGTACGTATGATTTTTTTAGAAATCAATTAGCTGTAAAATATGCAAGACCATTTCTATCCCCAAATAGTCTCAAAATGTACGTATCAAAGTTGGATCACAAATATCCAAAGTATGTATTGCCACCTTATTCAAGTGTGTATAAACCCATGATTACCATTACTCTAAGTTCATGAAACTGTGACGTAGACTTGTATGTATGCCACTTTATTCAAGGCACAGTAAGGGTGTACCCATCGTAGGTGTTCCCTCCAAGAACACCCGGGCGTTAATGAAAATAATGTGTACCCATCATAGGTGTTCCCTCCAAGAACACCCGGGCGTTAATGAAAATAATGTGTACCCATCATAGGTGTCCCCTCCAAGAACACCTGGGCATTTCTGAAAATATTCATGTGTATGTAATTGTTGGCCCTGAAGACTCAACCAATCGTGTTCCGACATGTTATAACGTTCGTTTGCCCAGTGATAGCTAATCACCCGAACGGGGATTGTCAATCCCGAATAGATCTATTTCATAACATTCGCGCTCACCCTCCAAGTGATTTACAGTTCATGCAACCTAAGCTAATCCGTAATCATAAAAGTATAGTATGCGTTTACGTTCCAAAAATTAAACCAAGTATTGTATCTCCTCGCGAGATATATAAATGAGTATGTAAACCAAACAGGTAATCAACCACGTAAATGCATTTATAAACAAGCATGTTCTCACCCCAAAAATATATGTAAAACCAGTAAAACATGGGGCTATGAACTCACATTGATGATGAAGAACGATTGAGAGATAGGCATCTAATATGCACAACACGAACGGAAGACGAAGCTGCCTGACCGAGAAGATGCAGCTTAACTTAACGGCTAAGTCCCACTAGCCTAGGATAATGTGTTTGGGTTTCCCGGTGAATTGTTATGTCAACGCGACGCGTTGATAAAGATTTAGATTTAACGTTGTAATGGTTTGGTGGTTGGTTAAATAAATAAATTGAAAATATACCCAAAGTGTGTAATATATATTCTATATATATTACATATGAAAAATAAACCATTGTATAACTCGTACCGCGAATTATATAATAAAGACAGACAACTCAAGGATTAATGTGAACTGTATAATACTTTGCAAGTATTATATAAAAAGTGAGAGTAAATAATTAAACCAATTATTTCGACAACTCATTTAATTATTAAAAAGTCCTTGTAGACACACGTCTTTAAGTTATAAATTAAACACACGACGTTTGTAAAACTTTTACAATAGTTATGGTGTTACCTTCTAGCTGAAAATTATAAAATATAAAATAATATTTTATAAACTTATATTTCGTTTCCTCGACAGGTCGCGTCTAAAATGGTTATCTCAATGTAAAAGTATAGTTTTTCGTTCGTTGTCCAGGTTATTGTATAATACCATTTAATATATCTTAGAACATATCTTAATTCCTTTTATCGGTTCTCTAAAATAATAGAGTTTTAGTGAATCGTAAATATAGAAAATTATATAAATTTCATCATGAATTCTCCGTTTATATAACGTTTCCATTTTCGCAAAACTCGACGTTTCCTATATTCAATATATGTTGCAATTGTTAACGTGTTAATATTTCAAACACTCACGTTTTCTAGATATAATATATATGTATATTATTATATCTAAATTAAACAAATTAATAAATATTATATTTATTTAACCAATTAAAACCACCAATAAATATTTATCCGGTTTTGATATTTATTAAAACCTTATGTTGTTTTCATTTGTTGTTTTGATATATATAAACCAAACGAACCCTCGTTGTTTCCTCGTTGTTTCGCTAAACCAAACACGTCCTTCGTGTCTCTCTCTTAAACCAAACACGCCCTTAACTTGTTTAAACCTAAACCAAACTCCCCTTGTTGTTGCAACCCAACTCCGACAACCCCTCCCCCCGGCTGTCCCGGCTGTTAACCGTCGAAACAAACACCCCTTTTTGCTATAACCCTACACGAACACCCCCTTGGCTGTAACCCCAACAACTCCCCCGGATGTCCCCGGATGTCCCGCAGCCAACCCAACACCCAACCTGGTTATACCCGGCTGTCCCACAGCCAACCCGACAGCCCGGCTGTCCCGAGCCCCAACCCAACGCACCCTTTTAAAGTTAAATCGAACAACCAAACAACTCATACCCCCCCCCTCGGCTGTCCCAAGCCTAACCCACCTCGTCCGGAAACAATTATACCAAAAGCCCTCGTGCACAGCTGCGAACCACAATCAAAAGCACCCTACACGTTTAGTTAAACCGACCACACCCCTTTTTGCTAACTCAAAATCGGACGCACCCTTGTGTGATGTTAATAAGGAACCCAAAACGCACCCTTACTGGTGGTTTGACCCGACACCCCACGCACCCTTGTCGGTCGTGGTGGCTGCCGAAACAAACCCACCCTTTGTGGCGGTTATAACCACGCCCCTATTTCGGGTGGGATGCCACCGAAACGGACACCCTTGCGGGTTGGTTGTCACCGAGACAAACACCCTTGTGGTGTTTTTACCCGGACCCAAACGCACCATGCCGGTGTAAAACCCGAACCCACCCCTTTTGTTGTTGTTTATCAGCCGGAACAGCCACCACCATCGTGGTGGTTTTCACCACCGAAGCAAACACGCCCTTCGTGGCGGCTGAGCCAAACCCACACCCTTGTGCCGTGGTCTAGGTGGTTAGCGGCACACGTAGTGAGGTAGGTGGTGGCGGAGCTGTGTGATGATGGACAATAATAATAGTGGCGGCTAGCGGTGGGTGGTGGGGCGCACGTGGTGATGATGAATGGATAGATCGGATGGTTAGGAGTATTTTTGGTCTTAGCGGGAAAACTTTTCGGCCTGGCGGTTGGCCGGAAAAATAAGGTGGACGGGTGGGCGTGGTTCAAGGATGGCTGCCGGTAATGTCGAACAGAGAGGAGAGAGTGTTTGTATTATGTGTGGTTATTTATTTCTTTCTATTGTGTGTATAAATGAGATGTAAATGAGTAAAAAGTTATAAGTTTATATTTATATATAAACTAAAGTGACAAGTTGAAATAGTCCAGGGTTAAAAGTGTAACTTTTTCATATACTTTTTGATAAAAGCGGTTCGGGACTCATTTGAGCGACCCCTTATCGCATGATTCATAGCCACGAATACTTGTGCACATTGTTTTCCAAATCATTTTTCTGATAAAAATGAGTATTTACTTGATAATATTTCATAAATATTTTATAACATTTAATAAAATATCTGTTATTCATTTTGTGAACCGGTTACGCATTGTCCGGAATAAAAATGGATTTTAACTCGAGTATTCGCGTTATCCACAACGCTTTTAATTAAAATGATGACTAATTTATTTAATATTTTTATTAAATAAATTCTGATAATTAAAAACAAATTTAATTGTTTTTGTGTGTCCGCGTTGTATATTGTTCGAATAATGTTTGCGGTGCTGTTTTAGCCCTTTTCAGCTCGTTTCCAGGTCTCGGGCAAAACTGAAAAGTTGTCAGGAATGTCATTCCACATCAAATTGCTTTAGAGTCCGAGTCGTGAAAACGTGATTCAGATGGTCGTTCTTATACGTCAAGCCAGACCCTAATAGTCAACGATTGAAATCATCATTTAAAATTTCGAAAATTCTCGGATGTTACACGTGCTTTCTTATTCAATGATGTAGTTTAATTTTCTTATACGTGGTGCTCTAGTCGATCTAAGTGTAATGTTAATTGGGTCACTTGGTTACAAAACCCTAATTTTGTTATCTTGTAATCTTTTCTAGCTTCTTGCTAGTGTTTTAATAAAAATCTGCCGTTTAAAAAAAATCTATGCTTTGTGACTTTTACGCTCTGTGATTATAAAAGTAAGGTGCTCTGCTCTAATTTATAAATTTGATTACTGTGCTTTATTTTAAAATTGCTCATTGTGACTTAATTTTCATTCATATTTATTTATTATTGTTAAAACTGGCGGGTCGATCTATTCTCTTTTTAGTCCAGTTTTGTTTGAAGTTTGTAAATACTTGTGTTAATTTTTCTTAAATAAACTATTACTTGGTCTTTCGAAATTTTCCGCTAAACGTTTGAGAATTAAATTTTCTTAAATTTAAGTGTTTGAACTTTGCTTTTTTAAACTTTTTATAAGCCACTCGTGATTTATCACGGGTTTATAGGCTAGTAATATTATAAACCGAACAACTTTTCTTGTGTGAGTTTACATTATTAGTCGGAGAGAAAACGAAAGATTAAAATAAAAGAGAGGCGCTCGATAGCCTGTAAATGGAAATCGCAGTGACCAGAAAAAGGTGGTGAATAGAAAGAAACGACTATGTAATGTACTTCTCATGCGAACTAAACCTGATCCCGTTAATTATGTAACTTATCATGTTAATTGTGTAACATGTCATTATTATATGTTATGCTATAATTTCGTTTGAGTACATTTCATAATAAGGATGTAAACTATAACTTCGTTTGAGTATATTTCATAATAAGGTGACAAAAGAAATTGTACAATTACTTTACATGTTAGTGTATTTAGTCTTTTGGATATTTTTTATTTAGATTTATTTGTTTTTAATTTGGTAAATAAGTACATAAATCCATGGTGTAAGTACTATTAAACTTCTAAAATAAAAAAGTTACATGCTACTATCCTGAATTTTTTTTTAGCCCCCATTAATATTATTTTTTAGCTTTGTCTCTGCTTGTGCAAAAGTCGTCCTTAATGTTATGTGTTTTACTTGCACATTGTTCACAACCGTAGTACTTTGCAAGTTCCATAAGTATATTACTAGTACGAAATTGTTGTAGTGACAGTTCACAAGATGTGTTCTTTTTTAAGTGTTATAAAAGTGACTTAAACTTTAATGTTTGTTTCGTAAATTTGGGATTTGATAGATATTAGTTTTTTGTATGATAATAATCAAGTATACTAAACAAAGAAAGAAAAAACCGAAAATTATAAAACCGAACAACTTTTCGTGTGTGAGTTTACATTATCAGTCGGAGAGAAAACGAAAGATTAGAATAAAATAGAGGAGCTCGATAGCCGGGAAATGGACTTCTCATGCGACTTAAACATGAATAACTTAATTGTGTAACTTGTCATTATTATATGTTATGTTACTGTTGATACAAAAGTTAGGTCGGGTCTTGTTTGGTCCGAATAGGCAGCTATTCGGGTATGTAGTACCTCGTTCTTGTATCAAGTGAACTTGTTTGAAGGACCCTGCACAAGGAATAAAACATACCGTTAATCTTATCGTGGGAGCGGATCTCACGATTGAAATCCGGCGTGAGAATAAGTACATAGCTTCTGGGGAGTAATCAAATGTAATTAGGGTTCTTTTTACAAGATACCTGTATTGATGACTATTGCGTTCCTTTTATAGGCTGAATAATCCTTAGGGTTTCCATAATTTTTGGCCCAAGACACGGCCGATATCGTAGGGATTCAGAATTATCCTAACTGATTTAAATAAGTAAAGCATAACGCATAATTTATTAGGTTTACATATCTTAATTAACTTGTGAGTAAACCGCGGCACCGAAGACAGCGTGCCGTAAGCCGGACCCGTAAGTCTAGGAGGCCGTGACGCTGATGCGTGGGCCGGAGGTCCCATCATTCAGCTAAAACGCCTATAATATATGAAGTGGGAGCCGGACGTGGTCCCATACTATACATCATCATGTCCCCCCAGTCTAGGAGATGTGGCCGTGGCCGGGACTGCGGTCACGGTTCCTAGACTCCAAATACCTGGAAACGCGTAACCTCTAAAACCGTAGCGTAATAATAGGAACCATTTATCAAGAAATGGCGAAAACGGCTGAATGATGGGACGTGTGGAGGGTCCAAAACCGGTTCATTTGCCTCGCAATTGTAGCCATCCAAAAAGTCAGTGGAGGACACGTGTCAAACATCCAACTAGGCACATTTGTCGAGGACATAGTATAAATAGGGCAAGTGATCACTGTGCATGTTTCCACAGTTTTCGAATCAAACCACCATTTTTACACACACAGCCGTATAAGGCACTTATTCCCATGGAATCCCCTCACTGCAAGTTAGTACATCACGTCTCTTTGTAAAACTAATTAAAAAAAAATGGTGTTAGAGGATACAATACAAACTCGAGAACCCGTATCACAACCAACACCCAAAGAGTAACTGCTAGAGTTTACACGCTCCGAGTACGGCATAACCAAGGGCTTATGTCATCGCGGAGTTGCCCCCCTTGGATCCCGAGGAAACGATCGTGGATTTTTTGGAGGGCAAAGTCGGTGTGTACACCAAGTTTTTTGAGTTTGCAAATTTTCACATCCCCATATTATAATTCCTCTTCGATATTCTTGGTTATTACCAAATTCATTTGTCACAATTGTCAGTTATAGGCGCAGCCAAAGTGAGTCACTTTGAAATCAACTGTCGCGTCCTGAACATAATTCCCACACTGAATTTATTCCGTGTGTTCTACATTCCTTCTTTAACATCGGGAGGGATGTCCGTTTTTAGCAAAGTAAAGAAAAATAAAAAGAAAACGACCAGGAAAAAACACCCCACAGTGTTATACAAAACCCCTGGACTCCTTGAAAAACTGGAACAATCGATTTTTCTGGGTGGACAAGAGAATATTTCCCACCGTCGTGGACTGGTGCACGCTCCGAAGGATGGGATGCCAGCAGCGAACGACGTAACAGTATTGGACACACACCGTACCCCCATCCAAAAACAACCAGAAGCCTTGTTATGCCTAGTGGGGCTGAGTCGGAGATACTTTATGGGGGACGACGTGTACCTCACATTTATCTATGAAGATAAACGGGGTGGGTGTTTATAAACTGTCTTTTACTTCTCACATATTCATGAAAATATACTAACAATTCCTTGTGAATGCAGATATGGACTTGTTCAACTTGATCAGTGCCCCAAATCCCACCAAGGTGAAGACTAAGACCCATCCTCGTGCCACCCATGAGGTGTCGCTCCTAACTGTCACTGCAAGTCGTGTGATAGATATGGAGAATGCAGTTGTGGTGTCAGAATCCTTAGGGACACCGTCCACCATAGAGAAGTCGCCGCTGGACTTTGCCAACGAAGACCTGCCCCAAATGATTACTGAGAGGGGTGGGACAGAAGATCAAGTCCATGACAGAGTGGCCTATGAAATCCCTTCAACAGGAAATACATCGACCACGAGGGTCACTCTAGAGGAGGAGGTGGCCGCCATGGGACCCCCTATGAACAAAAGGAACCGCAAAAGGGGTAATAATGAGGCAGAAGCAAATACGCCGCCCAAAGTATTGAGGAGAGATCATGACGCCTTCCTCCCTGCATAGAGTACCTACGGAAGGAAATCCCTAGCTTCAATGGGGTTAGATGTAGGCTCCCTCTTATCCACGCCTATTGCACAGGACCCTTCTACTGCTACGAAAAGTGTGAGCGATCCAGAACCGTTGTCTTATGCGAAGCCGCAACCGTACCCCGAGCAAGACATTGCCCAGTAAGTGAACCAATCCTAACATGTCCCTTGTTTGATGTTGTTCGTCAAAGTGTAATACTAACAAATCATATGTGCCTCATAATGTGAATGCAGATCTTCCAAGGGAACGGCTACCGAGATCCTCACCGAAGATGTTGCTACCGCAGAGGTTAACGTCCATTTCTCCGTGGGGAGTCCCGAGTTAGGGAGATCGATCTTTGCCCCCTCCGTGGTCGGGTCACCAGGCGGTATCTATCAACCGAGGTGGGGCGTGACTAACGAATGCCGCTTGGACACCCCAGACGCGTGCCAAGACATAGTGGATCACATAGTGCCACCGGGGTATTTCTCTGAACTGCACCACTTGCCCAATGCAGATTTTCTTATCCAGTATAACATAAACCTGGTGCGGCAAGTGGCCATGGGTTCTCAACTAAGATTGAGGTTTGAGCAAGAGGTCTGGCTACTAAAGAAAGCCAGGTCCAAGATATCCAGATGGGATCAGAGGATCCAAGTAAGGGAGGAGGAGATAAAAAAGCTTGATCACGAACTTCAATCCCTCAGGGATGTAGAATCAGAAGTGCACGGCCTCCAGAATCAGACAAAGAACTTAAAGACACTGCTTGAGGCCGAAGTAGACATGAAGAAGGCCGCAGAGGCTAAGAATGCGGAACTGGCAAAGGAATTGGATAGCCTCAGCGTCAAGTTCTTAGACCTCCAATTTAGTAACAATCGGTTATCTGAGCAGGTATTGAACCTACAAGCACAGGTCACGGGTGAGGAAAAGATAAAGGCCGCGTTTGAAGAATTCAAGAAATATGAGGATCACAAGGTTGAACAGTGATGTGCGGAGATGGATGCTCGTATGGATAAACTAAGTGTGGATTTTGATGAAGATTTGTATCAGCACATGTTGACAGTGATCGCGGGTTATCGCTGGGTCATTGGGCACGACCTGCACCTTGCCGTTATGAAGTGTGTCGAATCTTCAGAGATAAGACAGGCGATTGCTGATGTTGTGTCCGTAGGACTTGCCAAAGGTATGAGCGAAGGCCTGAAATATGGTATAGAGCACGGGAAGGCCGGGCGAGACTTAGCGGATGTTGAGGCATATGAGTCGGAGGCTAATAGCAAGTTAGTCAAAGCCCTCTAAGACTTGAAGGATCTGAAGTATCCGATGGTGGATCAATTGGAGAGATTGAAGGATGCCTCGATGGAGCTACTCATGGCATCTTTACATTTAGAGAGTCATACCGGGGAAGATGCCCCTCAGTAGATCTGTCACCTCTGCTCGAGCTCTTCCCAACTAAAGATCCCCGTATACCCGAGATACGCGATCCTGGAGATCCTTGGGCCGCCAAAGAAGAGGTATTGTTAGAGGATGCTATTATGGCTAACATAAGTCAGGTGGAAAAGAAAAAGAAGTGCAGGGTGGTTTGCCGCACCCACGGGATTAGTTTCGCTCACCACGCCAGATCTGATGGTATCCTTGTATCTGCGCCTACCGTTCCCCAAGGGCTAGCGATTTTGTTAGCGGATGCCGCCACACAGACTAAGGCGGCTAACAAAGAAGAGGAACCACATCCAAGACTACATCGATCTATTTATTTGCCTCATGTCTATGATTTGTAATGGAAGTAATGCAGTCTGTTGCACTTGGACAATATTTTTGATGTAATGTACCCACGGATGTTCGTGGGAAACCATATTGTAAATTAGTTCCTATTTAAATAGTAATGTATATTATGTTGCACGTATAATGACTTATATGCTCCGTGGGAGTCTTTACCCATGTAGCTAACGTCTTAGGTACATAAGTGAATACAGAATCCATGGCCGTTGGGGTTGCAACCCGCTTACACGGCAAGCAATTATTAGGGTGCTTAACTTGTAGATATCCAAAGATATCCATCATATTGTGTATGCATGTATAGAATGACAAGTAAATTATACTAAAGAAGAGAAAGATTCACTTAGAAAAAAAATGTATATAAAGAAGTCGCGGGGTTAGCTAGACCCCGCGGAATTTTATTCATGACTTAAAAACAAAGAGTGGAATAAAATACATGGATTACTTTATTAAGAGTCCTAATCATAATGCAAACTCATCCATGCCATTGCTCAGAGATAACATTTCTTAAGATTGGCAATGTTCCACGTCCGCGAAAGGACAGTTCTGTCTATAGACCTTAGCCTGTACGCCCCATCTCTGAGTGCTTTCGTGACCTCATAAGGTCCTTCCCACTTTGGGCCAAGCTTTCCCCCATCCATAGCATGACTTGCCTCATTACTATGATAAACAAAGTCTCCGAGTCTAAAAGTGACACCACGGACCCTAGCGTGGTAATACTTTGTCATTTTAAATTTTGCCTTGGCTTCACGAATTGTTGCGCGTTCACGCCGTTCTTCCAGTAAGTCTAAATTTAGCCGTAGCTCTTCATTATTCTGTACGGCTTCCACTACCGTGGTGCGGTATGTTGGCATTCCGATTTCTACGGGTATGACGGCTTCTGTTCCATAGGTCAAGGAGAAAGGGGTATCACCATGACTTGACTTAATCATTGTACGATGGGCCCAAAGGACATGAGGAAGTTCTTCTATCCAATTCTTGTTTCCCTCGCCCAGACGGGCTTTGATTCCTTCACCCAAGCTCCGGTTTGCTCTTTCTATGAGTCCATTGGACTGCGGATGTTTCACTGAGGCGAAGCGTTGTGTGATATTCAACTTTTCACAACAATCCTTGAACGGGTTATCGTTGAATTATTTACCGTTTTCCGAGACTATTTTCCTGAGAGACCGAAGCGGCATACTATGTTGTCCTACACGAACTTCTTCACCTGATTGCCAGTGATTGTCGCCACGGCTTTCGACTCTATCTACTTCGTGAAATAATCCATAGCGACTATAAAAAACTTGACCTTTTTTGGTCCTTCCGGGAAAGGACCAGCTATGTCAATTCCCCACTTATAGAATGGCCATGGAGCCGTGATGGAGGTTAGCGGCTGTTGGGGGTTTCTTGGCATGGGACGATGTATTTGACAGTCGTTACATGTGTGTATCATATATCGTGTGTCTCGATGCATAGTTGGAAAATAATATCCCAATCACATGGCCTTGGCCACCACAAACCGTGGTCTGCGTGCATACTGCACGACCCCTCATGAATTTCTCGGACCACATAATCTGCTTGGAGTGGTCCAACACACCTTAGCTACGGCTTTAGGAATGACCGTCTGTAAAGAACCCCTTCTAACAATTCGTACTATCTAGCCTTGATATGGAGTTTGCTTGCCTCCTTTCTATCACCGGGAAGGCTCCCATATTTCAAATATTCCATTATCGGGGTCATCTATGTTGGTCCCTCTTCCTCTACTACTATTGCCACTTCCTCCTCTTGTATGGATTTGTCCTTAAGTACTTCGACCAAGACCTGTTTTGATAAGTGCGCAAAGCTGGTTGACGCGATTTTGCTTAGGGCATCCGCTTTCTTGTTTTTACTTCTTTGGACTTGGCTTATGGAAAAGTTAGCGAAGCCACTGATCAGGCTTTTGGCCTTTTTAAGGTACTTGACCATATTTTCTTCCTTGGCGACGTATGTCTTTAGAACTTAGTTTGCCACCAGTTTAGAATCTATACTCACGTGCACATTGCGCACCCCCATCTGCGCTGCTGTCCGAAGGCCAGCTATTAGTGCCTCATACTCTGCCTCATTATTAGAAGTGGTGAACTGAAACCTTAGCGCGTAGGTAAACTCCGTTCCCTCCGGGCTTGTCAGTATTAGGCCAGCGCCTGATCCATCTACACATGATGATCCATCTGTGAATAATGTCAACGGCTCTTGTGGGATTTCGATCACTAACGTATCTTGTGGTGCTTCGTCCGGCTTCTCGACAAGGAAATCAGCTAGAATCTGTCCTTTCACGGATGTACTTGGTCGGTACGTGATACTGTGTTCTCCCAACATAACGCTCCATTTTTGTAATCGCCCGGCCATATCGGGGCGTGATATTATCTGTTTGATGGGTTGGTCGGTGATAACTGCGATAGGGTGCGCTTGGAAATATCTTCGTAACCTCTTGGCTGCGAAAACCAGTGCTAGGACTAGCTTTTCCATTGGGGTATAGTTTAGTTCGGGGCCCTGTAATGCACGGCTTATGAAATAGACTGATGTCTGAATCGTGCAACTTTCAGTCATTAAGACCGCACTAATAGCTCCGTGGGAGGCGGACAGGTATACAATCAGTTCTTATTTCAGTTTGGGTGCTACCAGAAGGGGTAGCTTCGACAAGTGCTGCTTCAGTTGCTTGAAAGCTTGTTCCGCTTTTGGTGTCCAATGGAAGTCACTCTTTTTAATGCACTTCTTTAAAGTTTTAAATAGAGACAAGGACTTTTCCGCTGACTTGGAAAGGAATCTGTTCAGATTGGCCAACTTCCCATTAAGGCTATGGACCTCTTTGATTGTCCATAGGGACGGGGAGTTGCAGCACAAATTCTGTTTTGTTTGGGCACGGTTTTATCCCTTCCGGGCTAATCATGTATCCCAAGAAGATTCCTTCCACTGTCCCAAACGTACATTTTTTGGGGTTGAGCTTCATGTTGATTTTTCGTAACGTATGGAACGTTTCATCGATATCTCTTAGCATTTCTGTTTTTGTGTAACTCTTAATAACCAATTCATCGACGTACACTTCTATGTTCCAACCAACTTGATTGTTAAAAGCTTTGTCCACCAGCCGCTGGTATGTGGCGCCATCGTTCTTGAGGCTGAAGGGCATTTTGGTATAGCAATATACCCCTTGGCTGGTGTGGAAAGCTGTTTTCTCCTCATCTGACTCTTCCATCTGTATCTGGTGATAGCCTTTGTAAGCGTTCAAGAAACACTTAAAAGGGTAGCCGCAAAAAGATTCAACTTTCCAGTCGATTTCTGGAAGGAGGTAACAATCTTGTGGACAGGCCTTGTTTAAGTCCGTGAAATCCACGCATATCCTCCAGCTTTCGTCATGTTTTTTCACCATGACTGGATTGGACAGCCAATCGTGATAATAAACTTCTCTCATGATCCCCACCTCTACTAGTTTATGTACCTCCGCTTGGATGGATTTGACACGTTCCGGGGCCTGGCCCCTTTTCTTCTGTCGAACGGGCGAATATCCTTCCCTGATATTGAGCCGATGTTCAGCTATTGATTGCGGTACTCCTGTCATGTCTGACGGCTGCCATGCGAATATATCCAAGTTTTTCTTCAGGAGTGAACATAGTTCCGTCCGTTCTTTCGTACATAGCGTCCCTCCGATTGCCACTTCCTGATCCTAGAAATTCGGATGTAGAGCTACTTTAAAATTTTCATGACAGACTTCAGCCTCTTTGAATGTCTCCTTAGATGATGTGGTCACCGTGGCGCACTCAGTGGGTATCAAGATAGTGCTACGGATAGTGACTATTCCTCCATCGACCAGGAATTTAAGCATTCCATAGGCCATGGATGGTACCGCTTGGATTTCTCTTATTCCAGGCCTTCCGATGATACCATTTTACGGTGATAATGACCTTACGATCATGAAATTCATCCATGCTTTTGTAGAATGATCTGCATCTCCTATTGTTACCAAGAGCCTAAGTTGTCCCAGCGGCCATATAGTTTCTCCACTAAAACCGGTTAACGATGTCATCGTCGGGACCATTTGGCTCTTGATTTTCGGTCGGAGCCGGTTGAAGCAGTGCTCGTAGAGCACTTCTGTTGAGGAACCCCCGTCTACATACATGCGGTGGATCATGTGTCTGGTAAAATCTTCTTCCACAACAAGCGGACCTTCTGTCCCCTTGCTGGTAGTTAGTGGTGGGAACGTAATTTCGCTGATACGACCAAAGCTTTGAGTCACTTTCTGCCTTATCATTCTATGCCACGGTTGTACCATATAGATTGCCAGGACTTGTATTTGGCCGGGGTTTCCTTCTTTTTAACATTCGTTTGATCTCGACCTTGCTTAGTTTCTTTAATTAAATGCGAGAGCTTTCCTGCTCGCACTAACTCTTCAATCTGCTTTTTTAACTGCATACATTCGTCTGTGTTGTATCCTTTATCATTGTGAAAGTCGCAAAACTTGTTGCTGCTTCTCTTTTTCACCGGGGTTACCATGGGTGGTGGTGGTTTGAACTTTCCTGCTTCGGCCGCGAGGATTTCTTTGGGCGTTCTGGTAAGGGGGTAAACCTGCTGGACCCCCGTCCTTCTCGTGACTGACATCGGAAGTCAGATTTCCGTTCGGAAACATGCCTTTTAGGTTGATCCTGTGGTTTCCATGGTGCGTGACCTTTCTTTTTGGAAGCGGCAACAGTCTCTCCTCGTATAAGGCAGTGATGACTGTCATCATTTCTTCCATGGTCTTTGGAACATGTTCGTTGAGGCCTTTTGTCAACTCAGGGTTGTTAACCCCATGCATGAATCCAGAGATTCACATGCACTCAGGGGCCCCCTTTATGCGTCCAGATTCAACCTTGAACCACTCTATAAAATCCTCGATGGTCTCTCCATCCCTCTTCTTGATATTGTGGATTTCCACTAGATCTTTTACGTACTTTTTTTGCTGCATGAAATATGCTAAGAAGGCCGCTTTGAGGTCCTTGTATCCGTCTATGCTTTCCAGAGGGAGCTCATTAAACCACACTCTCGCGGTCCCTATTAGGGTAGAATTAAACATATGGCACCACATAGGCATTGCCCAGCGTTCCACCTGTGCTGCGGCTTGAAAAAATTTTACGTGATCCTCTGGGTCTCTTGTTCCGTCATAGGTTTTCACGTTATTAGGCATTCGTGTTTTCCGCAAAATTTTGAAATTACGGATTCGAGGTGTGAATGGATATACCTCTTCGCATGACCAGGGCACTGCTAAGTCGTCTTCATCCGTAGGCTTGCGCCTTTTTAACTTTGACTTCCAGTGTCCTCCATCGTTGGTGCCGCTCTCCGATACGCGAGATAATGGGGATTCACTTTCCCTTCCTCTTTTCATGATACGAGAGCGATCCTTGTCGCGAGAGTGATACCCATGACTGGCCCTGTCCTGTAGGAGGAACAGGTATTATCATATGATTCTTTAATGCTACGGGAGCGGTCTCTACTTTGGGGACGATCCCTGCTAAGAGAAGAGTCCCATCTGTAAGGGTGACCTCTACTGTGATAATTGTCTCTAGAGCTTGCCCTGTCCGGCCCAGACTTAGTTGTGTTTGGCGAGTAAGTGTCGCTAAGTCGATCAAATGCGCTCTGCCTCCGATGACCTAGCCAGCCAAACACGTTCCCATCGTTGTCTTTCAAGCGATCCCTCACTTTGGGCCTTTCCGACGGGTTACGGTATCTTGCGGACAAGGTCCCTCACTTGAGTTTTGAGAGCCTTCTCTCATTCTTCGACCTCTCATGGTATTATCCTCAAAGTCCAGCCTAGTATGGACTTCTTTTCGCTTGTTATGGCGAATCTTATCCATAATGACTGGCAAGATATCCTCGTAATGTTCCTCACAGAAGTCTAGGATGTTCACCCTGGGTGCGGCATCCGTTTCCTTTGGCGTCTTTTCTTTGGTTGCAGTTTTCATGACAGTGGTCACAATGGGGGTTGTGTTAGCCATTGCGCACATTTTTTTAAGAGTAATTCCTAGTGTATAGTCCCACGGATGGCGCCAACTTGTTGATACAAAAGTTAGGTCGGGTCTTGTTTGGTCCGAATAGGCAGCTATTCGGGTATGTAGTACCTCGTTCTTGTATCAAGTGAACTTGTTTGAAGGACCATGCACAAGGAATAAAACACCATTAATCTTATCGTGGGAGCGGATCCCACGATTGGACTCCGGCGTGAGAATAAGTATATAGCTTCTGAGAGTAATCGAATGTAATTAGGTTTTTTTTTACAAGATACATGTATTGATGACTATTGCGTTCCTTTTATAGGCTGAATAATCCTTAGGGTTTTCATAACTTTCGGCCCAAGACACGACCGATATCGTAGGGATTCGGAGTTATCCTAACTGATTTAAATAAGTAAAACATATCTCTTATTTAATTAGGTTATCCTTTCTTAAAGATAACTTGTGAGGATACCGCGGCCACGGACAGCGTGTCGGTAGCCGCGACCCGTAAGTCCAGGAGGCCGTGACCGCGATGCGTGGGCCGAAGGCCCATTATCAGCTACCAAGCCTATAATAGTATGAGTGGGCCAGACTGGTCCATACTATACGTCATCAGTTACATTTAAATAAACTTCGTTTGAGTACAAATTGGTGCAAAGATCTTCTATTCTATAAGTTATTTATGTAAACGAAAAAAGATTCTCATATGTATGAGTTAAACAAATATATCTACTGGTTATGGGGATTTGTAGGAAGTGGTAGCGAATAGGGATTCGACGAGGAAAAATTGATGGCAAGCTTTTCGTCGGTCACCACTTGCACTGATCTAATCGTCATATCGAAGAAAGACGCGCTACATAAATAAATTACGTACTCCGTAAATGTTTAGTCAATACGTTATCGATTGTATTAAAATCTAAATGGACAACGTACAGATCGAACTTTTGTTTTGTTTGTAGAAAGTCCTCGTGTGAAAGTCGTCCTTAATGTTATGTGTGTACTTTGCAAGTTTTCATAAGTATATTACTAGTATCTCTAACGTTTGGAAATTGGAATTTGAATTTGTTTTGGAACATGTGGAGGAGTTCAAGTCACGATGAAGATTGGTAGAAAAGTGACTTAAACTCTAAGATTTGTTTCGTAAATTTGGAATTTGATAAATATTAGTGTTTTGGTATGTTTCCTAATTTGAATTCCTTTAGAATAAGAAAACTATTCTATGCCGGTTAGTTTAACCTATAAATAGGGATTGACAGGTTTAGTTTTTTTTGTGTCGTTTGAATTAGAATTTGGTACATTTGAATTAGAATTTGTGTTTGGTATATTTGAATATGATTTTTTATTTGATTTGGTAATTTGAATAATGTTAGCCTCAATTTATTGAGTCGAACAAGGAAGTTCGGTCACTCTACGATGGAGCTTCGGTCTTTAATTAGTTAATGTTGTAATAGGATAATATCGAGAATCGGGTTAGATAGATAATCTAATATTGTATATGTTTCGGGTTTAATCCAAAGCAAAACCCGAGCCCGGGTCCTAGTTAAATATCTCGCGCGTCACTTTTAAGTGTCGGGGTATATAAGGAACTTTTCTACTTGGAAAAGTTAGTTGTTCAAAATATCTAAGAAATATCTTTTCACTTTTCTCTCATCTCTCTCTAGTTTCTCTCTCTAGAACAACTCTTTCTTTCTCCTTTCTAGTTCTAATTTCGTGATCGATTGTATGAAGTGAAGTGTTAACGGGATCCTACAATTGGCATCAGAGCTACGTGTGGATTCGTGGTTGATTCGTGTGGTTCAACAAGATCAAATTCGTGGGTCAAAATATGATAAAAATAAAATCTTAAGATACAAATTTAGGAATAAGGGAGGAAAAGTAATACACAATTAGTATTTATGAGTAGTGTTAGTATCATGACTTGTATTTGACAATGATCTTGTTTTTAAGCTTAGTATGGAGAAGTGAAAGTTGGGGACGATGAATTTATTTTGCTTGTTCCATGATCCTAAGTATTATCAAAAGCACAATGTTATGAAGTGTTGAAGTATGGAAAGTTATGAAAAAGCATAAAAATGGAAAAATGTTAAAAATGGAAAAACAGGGCTTTTCAGAGCTAATGTTTCTTTAATCCCTTAAGATGAATACTTAGCTACTTTTCGAGGTAATTAATCAAGGGGGATTAAGATTCTTAGTTTTCTAAAGTATTATTTATAATATTGCTTGAGGACACGACAATAGCTTAGTATGCGGGATTTTGGTATGTGTGTAAATACACATACCTTTAGCCTAATTAAATGAGCTAAAAAGACCAAAAATCATATAAAAATGCATTGTATACGTTTGTTTTGTGATTTGTGTCTTGCAGGTACGGATATTTATTTAAAAAAAGACAAAATCAAAGCAAAAACGGATAAAGCCGAGCAGGGGAATGGAAAGAGGACGAAAAATCGAAGTTGAAGGCAAATTTATTCAAAATCCAATCCCATTAAACCTTTATCCTAAAAGAAACCCTAAAACATTTTCACCATTAGTCCTTATAGTATAACACCGTTAGTCTTTTTAAATTACACCATTAGTCCTTATCAACATATCTACCATTAACTTAACTCCCGTTAACTCTATTCTTATCAAACCTAAACCTGGCCCAAATTCACCCAAAAACAACGACCCAATTCCCTTTTATAAACCCAAGTCAAACATTTATTATCACAGGTCAACGCCCCCGATCAAACATATTAATTATCACAGGTCAACGCAAGCACATACTAAAACCACTTAGCACACATAATAATCACATAGCACACCACTTAATCCCATAAAATGAATACTTAGCCATATCTAAAGGTAAAGCTAACCAGTCCAAATCATGGGTGTCACAGAGTGTACGAGTCCCAGTTGAGTGTTGGATGAGACATATATACGGGTGTCACGTGGCACTTTCTGAGAGGTCCACATGGCAACCTGACCCTACCCAAATCTGTTGACTCGACCCGATCGTTGATCGGCGATTGATATGTGAGAAATCTCATATCCTTTTTATACCAAAAACGGCCTTAAAATGAATAAATTGTGCAAATTATGCTTGTATATTGCTTGTTTTGTCATTTGTGATGTGTAGGTACGGATATTGCAAAGATCACAAGAAAACGGTCAAAACCGGACAAACACGGACACGAGAACGGATAGAGTGCAAAAGAGCCGGAAGATTGCTATCAATGGTCAACATAGTCTATCCTTGGTCAACATTGGTCAACCACAAGAAGACAAAACACTTGAAAATACCCAAAATACCCTTAATGTTAAACCAAATTCATCAAAAGCCCTAAAAACCCTAACACCGTTATCTCCTTTTTATTAAAGAGATAACGGTCGTTATCTCTTATAACTAAAAACCTTTAAAACCATTTCATCCGGCCCAATCCTTTATTATTAAAACTCAGGCCCAAGTCAAACCCCCAAATCCCCGGGTCAAATAAAGATATAAAAAGAAAAGAAAAGGGCGGGAAATCCCGTTTTTACTATTCATCGTCGTTCTCAGCAATTACCCACCTCAAAATCATGGGGTAAAATGCAATTGACAGCGTGGCTCTAAGATTCGAGTACCAAGTTATGAGTTGGCAGAGTAAAACGTCACCAAGGCCTCTCATTGGCCAAGACACCTCAAGGAGGACACACGTGGATGCAAGGAAACACACAAGGAAGGGAATTTTTGCACTAAATCCTTTGCTAAAGAGGCACAAGTACTCTGACACACGGATTGCCACGCTGGCAATCCGTGTGCTCACTTATTTGATCCAACGGTGAAAGATTGGTATCCAATGATTAGAGATGAATGAATGATCAGGATTAAAGGGAGCGTCTAACCAACTTCAAGACCTGGAACCTTCTTCTTTGGCTATAAATAGCAAGCTTCCTCACACACAGCGGGGGAGTAGCTAGTTAGATAGATTTTTTATATTTTAGCTTATTAATTTAGCTTATGTAATTTTTCTTTAAAACTGTTTTTAGCTTATTGTTTACTAAATGTAATTTCCTTTTTCACTATTGTAATCAACTCTTTTATTAATAGAAGTCAAGTTTTCTTATTATGCACTTTACTTTTCTCAAGCTCACTTTCATACAAAACATTGATTAATAAGCTGTCACTGTTTCATAAGCTCCTTATAAGCTAATCTCAAGCTCATCTAAGTCTCTAAGCTTAGATTGAACTCAAATTGATCACTAATTTACTTACACGTTTAAAATCATTTTAATACCTATACTATGGATGGATTTGGTTGCTTTGGATGATAAGCTTACCCTGGAAGAGCTTATTGGACTTTACTAAAGCTAGAGCTTGTTAATAGCTCATTTGAGCTTAATCTTAGCCTTGTTTAGAGCAAAGGCTCTTGTAAGTTTTTCAATTTTCCTTTTAAAAGCCTTACTTTACATTTCAGCTTATAGTTGCTTATTGCCTGCTTATTTTTGTTGTTATTATCTTGTCTCTTCTTATATTTAATTATCAATGCTTAATATGTTCTTTAGTTAGTTTAGAACTTAGTTTTCATTTATTCTTTTTATAAATCTGTCAAAAACCAAAAAAATATAGCATAGTTGTTAGTTTATTGATTCTGGCTTATTTGCTTATTGGATTTTGTTCATTTTGTCTGTTTTTAACTCTATAGTATCTGGTATCTTAGTTTTGAGCTTTTATTTGCATTTTCATAAGCTTAAATGGATTTAACTGTTTTTAAAGGGGTGTTTGGGACAGTGGGTCAAACGGGTCAAAATGGTTTAAAAACTCTTTTGGGTCACTAAGCTAACTTTAATAAGCCTATTTAAGTGGTATTAAGCTGTTTTGAAAAAGTTTCTTAAGTGGTAGTTCATTTTAGTTGTTTATTAGATTGTGCTTTAGCTTATTGTGCTTTTGAGAGGTTTTTGTGTTTATGCATGTACTAAAAACAGGTAGAAACAAAGATTCATTGCCTGCATTTGTTAGTTTTGTGTTTTGCCAAAACTGTCAAAAGTGCTAAGTGTTAAGAAAATTTTGAGATATTGCTTTTTCAAATGCTTGTTGTGG
Organism: Tanacetum coccineum; assembly: GCA_026074375.1. Classification (NCBI taxonomy): domain Eukaryota; kingdom Viridiplantae; phylum Streptophyta; class Magnoliopsida; order Asterales; family Asteraceae; genus Tanacetum; species Tanacetum coccineum. Next base: position 24,877 of record BQNB010025965.1, read on the forward strand.
CTTATCCTTTATTTCAAAATGCTTTTAGATTGTTGCTATGTGTTCTTTGGGGTCTAATTTTGATCTGTTTGTAGGTTTGAGATCCATAAGGATCTGTTAGAATGCTTATTTTTAAGCTCAAAAGTGCTGTTTTGTTAATTTTCACAAATTTTTCTAAGTGTTGAATCTGTGTGAGATGCCCTTTTCATGAAGCTTTTTAAGTGCTTATTTGAGTTTCAAAATGCTTTTTCTTTGGAGCTTATTGTAGCTTTTTGGCCATTCTTTTCAGTGGTATAAGTCACTAAGCCATAAGGATCCTTTTGCTAGCTTATTTTTAAGCTAGAAAAGTCCCTATAGGCCTTTTGGCTTATCAGTTTTGGCCAAAAGGTTCATTTTGCTTATTTTAGCTTATCTGCTTATTGTTATTGCTTATTTAGGTTTAGTTTAGCTTATTAGGTTAATATAAGCCCATTTTAGCTTATTTGGTTTTGCCATTTGCTTATTTGAGCTTATTTGCTTTCTAGTGTAAATTTTAAGTGTTTTTAAGCCTTTTTAGCTTTTCTGTTTATCTAGCTTATCATTTGTGCTTATTTTTGTTCTTATGTACTTTTTAGACATAGCTTATTGTCTGTTTTAGCTTATTTATCATTTTCATTTGCTTATTCTCCTTAAAAATGCAAACAGTTAGTTTTTTATTAGTTTAGTAGAGTTTAAGCTTTTCTGTCTTATTTAGCTTATTTCTGAGCTTATTTGTAGTTTATAAAAATAGTTGTTTTACAAAAGTTGCTTATTTTTAAGAGTTAAAAACACTTGGGATAGTGGGAAGCCCCGGGTGAGCAAGACTCGAACCCGGGACCTCTACCACCCTCACCAAGCGTTTTAACACCCACACACTCAACCATTGTGCTACAATAGCTCATCCGGTATATCTTTGCACAATCTAATATTTATACACGTTTTAGGCTTTTAGTATAATAAGCTGTTTTAGCTTATTACACAGCTTATTCGATAAGCTGTGTTTCCAGGCTTATTTTTCCTAGATTCTACATTGTTCAATCTACTTTTCATAGTTTTTTTAGAATTTTTATAAATAGTATAGTATTTTTAATCATTTAATTTCATTAAAATCGTTTTTAATTCATATAAAATTATAAAAAAGTCAAAAAAATATAATTCTTTTTTTTAGAAAATTTTCTTTTATCATATAATACCAAGGAAAATTAGTTTTGCTTCCGTAAGGTTTAAATTGCAAAATTTCATTTTTTAAAGAACGGGATTCATTCTCGTTCACGTTTTTTGTGTTTTTAAGCTCAATTCAACTCCGTTTTTGTTCTAGTTTTCTTTAATCTTACTTTTTAGACAATTAGGGTTAGTTAAAAGTGAAAAAATTCATTTTAGATTTATTTTTGAAAATTTAGGGTTTTTAGGTCCCGTTTAAGATTTTCGTTTTGCGTTTTTAGTTAAAATTTACTTTTCCATATTGATTTCTTGTAGTTAGGTTTAATTGTCTCTTAATTTACTCACTATTAGGATTTTAGAAAACAAATCATTTTCGAACCAATTCAAAAAATTGTCCAAATAACAAACGTGATCTCAATTTCATAAATATTTGGGAAAACGACCCGGTAATCACTTACCGGTTAAAACGTGTAGTATTTTTGTAAGATTTTTCCTACTACCTTTGTCATCAAGGGTAGTTTTGGAATATTCTATACTTTGAATATTATTACGATTATTGATTGACCTGCAATCAATTTTTGGCGCCGTTGCCAGGGATTTGTGATTAAGATTCCTTCGTTTGCAGTTTGTCGATCGTGATTTGGAGAACCTTTCGTCTTCGAAAGTTATGCTTTTAAGAAAATCAAAAACTCAAAAACAAAAAAATTAAAAATATAAAAAGTAAAAAAATATTTTTCTTTTCTTTTTAGTATAATTAGAAGATTATTAAATAAGAAAAAATACAAAAATATTTGCTCTTCCGGATTTTTTGATTTTTCTTATGAATTCATTAAGAAATAAAAAATTAACAAAGTTGGTAAAAGAACACCAACAAATAATACCTTCAATTGAGGTATTATCCATCAATAAGTTCCCGAACCAAAGATTTAAATTTTTTTACTGTTTGTGTCACTTACGAAAAAGGCGCACCTCTTTTGTAAAATTTATTTTACTTAAGAGAGTTACCCTAAGTTTGTTGATTATTCGGTAAACAAAAATATTTCCTTTTCTCGTTTCTTTTCTCATTTCATTTTGTTTAGTGCATGCGCACTAGAAATTCTAATTTTCCAAATAATTCAAACGTAACCATTCCGAGATGTCGAAATAAAGGACGTGCTCCAAACATAGTCGAACCCGAGCTTCGTACTATCGTTGCACCAATGGCGGAACGTACAATGGAAGAGCTACTCCGTGCACCCACGGAAGGGTATGGAGAAGCTATCGTTTTACCAGAAATAAATGCGGATCATTTTTAGATTAAAACAAATTTGTTACAATTGGTTCAAGCAAACCCGTTTCACGGTTTAGAGAACGAAAATCCTCATGGTCATATCAATAGCTTCATAGGATTACCTCGACATCGTACGATTTAGGAATGTACCAAACGATGTGATTAAGCTAATGATGTTTCCTTATTCACTTGAGGGGGCAGCTAAAACTTGGTACGAGAAAGAACCTCCTAATTCAATCTTGACTTGGGAGGATCTCATTACCAAATTCGTGAATAAATTTTTTCTCCTTCGAAGACCACTCTTTAAAAGAATAAAAATCTCACGTTTTACACCAAAAAATTCGATGAGTCTTTGTGAAGCGTGGGGAACCGATTTAAGGAAATGCTTAGAGCTTGTTCCCACCACGGATTTACGGAGTTAACTAAAGTTGATACCTTCTATAATGGTTTAAACGACAACGATCAAGACTCCTTAAATGCCGCGGCGAGTGGAAATCTTTTGAGTAAACGACTAGAGAGGCTTTGAATATAATTGAGAACAAATCAAAAGTGCGTTATTCACGAAACAAACCAAAGCATCTAGGTAAGAATACCGACCTTCTAGGGAAAAGTGATAGTAAGACGGATGAAGAATTGATAAGCTTGTGGATCAATTTCGACCTTAAGTCGAGATTGTTCTAAGAAAGAAGTTCACTTTCCGCTCTGTTTAAAAGCGGGTTTTTGAGGAAACTTGCGTTACTTGTGGTGGTGCCCATTCTTGAGGTCAATGTCCGACTACCAATAACAACAGCTAGTGTTATGCGACCACCGGGTAACTAACAATCAAGTTAACCCTCCGAACCATTTAGTATCAAATGCACCACCAGTTTTGCTCCGTGCAAAACAATGGTCAAAATAGGTTTAATAATCAAGTTCAAGGGAATAATTTTAATCGGGGAAATAATTTTCATGGAAATCAAGGTTTTCAAAATCAAAATAATCATGCTCCGAATTTTCAAAACCAAGGATTTCAAAACCAACCTTTTCAAGTGCCTAATAATCAAGTTCAACAAGAGATTTCAAATGATTTTTCGAGTTACAAGAGAAATAACGATCAAATAATAAGAAACATGCAAAATCAAATCAACTCATTGAAAGGAGACCTTAAGAATGAAATTTAAAACACGATAAAATCTCAACAAGCCGTCATGATTAATCAACAAACTACTTTTCAAAATAATTTGCAAAACATGATTTGTGGATTATTTCAAAACTAAGCCTCAACTTCGGGTACACCTTTTGAGTAATACCATACCGAAACCCCCCACGCCAAGGTGAGATGAACAGCGATCACAACTCGAATTTGGTTGTTGCCTATCGCGGGACCCTCGATTCCTACTAATCCTTTTCCTAAAAAGGTAGTGGAACGAGAAACCGAGGAGACAACGGATAAGGAGCAATCTAATTTCCAAGGAAGTACCGCTCAAATCCCACCTCTGGTTACCCCCATTCCAATTTCGGAACCAGATGTTCCAAAGACTTTGCCTAAAACCACTCCCATTCCAGAACCCGATGTTCCGAAGAGTTTACCTAAGCCACATATTCCATATCCTTCTCGATTAAATCAAGAAAAGTCTCGTGACAAAGCTTCAAATCAAAAAGAGAAGATTTTTCAAATGTTTCAAGATTTGCGTTTTGACATAAGTTTCGCGGATGCATTACTTTTGATACCAAGATTTGCTCCTACGATTAAGAGTTTGCTCATGAATAAGGAAAAGTTGCTTGAATTAGCTAAGATACCGTTGAACAAGAATTGCTCGGCGATGCTTCTCAAAAAGCTTCTCGAAAAGCTTGGAGATCCCGGTAAGTTTCTTATTCCATGTAATTTCCCAGGAATTCATGTATGTCACGCCTTGGCCGATCTTGGCGCAGCCATAAATCAGATAGCCTCTAACTATTGGAAAAGGCCTTTCTTTACTGTACTACACCAACTCGGATGACTTTAGAGTTAGCGGACCGATCGATTACTTATCCTAAAGGACTCGCCGAAGATGTTTTTATCAAAGTTAGGAAATTTCATTTTCCTACCGACTTTGTTGTTGTCGATTTCGAAGCCGATCCTCGAGTACCTCTCATACTTGGGAGATCCTTTTTGAGGACCGCGTGCTTTAATTGATGTTTATGGAGAAGAAATAACCCTTCGGGTTGATAACAAAGTCGTCACTAGAGTAATCTAGATTCAAACCATGAGATACTCAACTCAAATGACAAGTTTTTTAAACCGAATTGACATCATTGATGCAGTTTGTGAGGAGTATGCTCCAGAATTGCTAGGATTTTCTAATTCTTTGGGTGGCAATCCCACCCCCGTATGTGTCTGAGCCTTTACTTTCCTGAAATCATTGGAAGAAATCGAAGCTTATCTTAAGGATGATTCGATTTCACCAGAAATTGATCATGCCGATTGCGATCCGGAGGAAGATATTTGTTTGATCGAAAAATTGTTAAATAATGACCCGTTTTAATTTCCTTCGATGGACCTTAAACAAAGTGAAGTTACCGAGGCAAAATCTTCAATTGAAGAGCCTCCGGAATTAGAGTTAAAAGATTTACCGTCTCACTTGGAATATGCTTACTTGGAAGAAAACGACAAGTTACCAGTAATTATTGCAAAAGGTTTAAAAGATGATGAAAAAGAAGCTCTCTTAAAAGTGCTTAAATCTCATAAACGGGCCATTGCTTGGAAAATCACCGACATCAAGGGTATCGACCCTCGTTTTTGTACACACAAAATCTTGATGGAGGATGATTACAAACCCACGGTTCAAAGTCAAAGACGGGTTAACCCAAAAATTCACGAGGTAATAAAAAAGGAGGTCCTAAAACTTCTTGATGCCGGTATGATTTACCCGATCTCCGACAGCCCATGGGTTAGTCCAGTGCATTGTGTTCCCAAGAAAGGAGGAATAACCGTTGTTGCTAATGAAGAGAATGAATTAATTCCGACACGTTTAGTTACCGGGTGGAGAGTTTGTATCGACTATAGGAAGTTAAATGAAGCGCCTTGAAAAGATCATTTTCTATTACCATTTATGGATCAGATGATAGAAAGATTAGCCGGGAATGAGTTTTATTATTTTCTAGATGAATTTTTAGGGTAGTTCCAAATACCAATAGATCCCCAAGACCTGGAGAAAACTACTTTCACATGCCCGTATGGAACTTTCGCGTACCGTCGCATGCCATTTGGCTTTATGTACTGGCTTCCTGTACTTTTCAACGGAGTACATGGCCATATTCCATGAATATGAGACGAAAAGACTATGGAAGTTTTTATGGATGATTTCTCGGTTTTTAGGGATAGTTTGATTCATGCCTCTCCAGATTTTAGAAAAGTAAGCTAAAACGTCGTGAAGACACGAATTTAGTTCTTAATTGGGAGAAGTGCCACTTTATGTGTAGAGAAGGAATTGTGTTAGGGCATAAAATTTCAAAGTCGGGAATTGAGGTCGATCGTGCTAAAGTCGATGTTATCGCTAAGCTCCCTCACCCGACTACCGTAAAAGGTGTTAGGAGTTTCCTAGGTCATGCAGGTTTTTACCGATGATTTATCCAAGACTTTTCTAAAATTGCTAGACCCATGACTCACCTTCTTGAGAAGGAAACACCGTTTGTGTTTTCTAAGGATTGTATTGATGCTTTTCAGACTCTTAAAAAGAAGCTTACCGAAGCTCCGATCTTAGTTGTCCAAATTGGAACTCTACCTTTCCGAACTCATGTGCTGATGCATTGGATTTTGCGATTGTGGTTGTGGTTTTTAGTGGATAGTGAAAGATGAAGCACTTTCAGCCTATACATTATGCTAGCAAGACAATGACAGAAGCTCAAATTCATTACACTACCACGGAAAAGGAAATGCTTGCCGTTGTGTATGCTTTTGAAAAGTTTCTGCCATATCTTGTCTTATCTAAAAGTATAGTGTATACGATCACTCTGCCTTAAAGTACCTATGAACAAACAAGACGCTAAGTGCCTAGGTTGCTCGGAGGTTCTCACCATAAGAATTTGATATCACCATACTGCTGCTAATACGAGTACATGTATACATTAATACTGCCAACATATGTTTGTACTGCCAAGGTTATATTAGTATTGCTCGTTCGTATTTACTACTGCTCGTTTTATATGTTAAGGCTGCCATAATGTATTAATACTGCTTGACTTCGAATATATGAGTTAGTACTACTTTGTGTTTGTTAGTACTGCCATAAGGAAAGTTAATACTGTTTGTTACAAACTTGTGCTGCCAGGAGAATGCAAATTAGTGACACTTTAGTGACACTAAAAAGTGTTACAAATTGCTTGGGAAGAAGGAGATTACAAAATAGTGACAGATTAGTGACAATTTTGTGACAGATTAAGCGTCACTAAATGCTATGGGAGGAAGGAGAATGCAGATTAGCGACTGTTTTGTAACAGATAAAGTGTTGCTAAGTATGGGTTTAAAATTTTGTACTGCTAGCATTAAAAAGGAGTTTGGTTAATACTGCTTATGGATTTAATACTGCTAGCTTTATTCGATAGCTTTATTCGATAACAGAATGCTTTATTTAAGGGGAAGCTAACAGGTTATAATTTTACATGTTCTTAACTGATTTAAAGGCTCGTATTTTTGGATTTCTTAGATTAATTGATTACGAAGAAGGTTATCTACATCACATATTTTGAATGAAGTGGAGTAACTTGAATTCGTGTTTCATTATCATCTCTTAAAGTGGTGTTACACTATTAAAGATCACCTGTTCGTGCCTAAAAGGATGTGACGAAGAACTTGACGAATATAACAAATGTGTGTGATTTTTCTTATGTGCTCAATGCTCACTTATGCTATCACTTGTAAGGGTTTTACGTTGGTGTGCTCAGTGTCTCATTGAATATGAAGGATTTTGTCAAGAGATGCGATCTACTTATACTTTGTCTTGGTATAGTAGATTAATGTCACATGGATAGATAACAAGACATAAGACACAAGTTTGGGTTATTCTACTTCAACATCAAGTTCGTTATACTTAGTTTTCTTCATCAATGATCCATTACATATGAGCCTACATTTCAAGAAATGGTTAACATATGGGTATCAGTGGAAAGCATAATGTAAAATGTTTTAACCCTTTAATATGCTACATGAAGGTGAAGGTTATTGTAACTACCATTTACATGTGCACATTGAGTGTGAATGATTTTTACTACTGCTATCATTATACTACAGTTATGTTTAAAGTTTTTAAGCACAAGTCATTTATCTAAGGTGCTTCATGAAGGGTAATTTGAAGTTGTTGGAAAGGCTGGATAGAAGTGTGATATTGGTTTAGGTGGGTTTTTTTATTTATCGAAATAAAGTTGCATACTTTAGATCCTATTTGATTATGACAAAAAGGGGAAGAAGATTACAAAGAAGATGTGCAACTAACAAGATCCATGGTGGAAATTACATGGGATCCATATTCATTCATATAAATATTAGCCTTTCAGGGAAAGTTTGTGCCTTATCTTGGTTTTGTCTTATCACTAGGGGAAGATTGGTTAGGAATTATATTTGAGTTAGATAAGACAAAACTTATGAATATGAATGAAGGACTTAAAAGACAAGCGTAATAAAGGTCTCAAAACAAAGTAAATCACTAGTATCACTACAATTAAGCTATCTAAATTAAAACTTAAAGGTTAATAGTTAAAACTATGAAAAGGTAAAAGAAAAAATAACAATTACCTGTAAGAAACTTTTTGCTTCAAACCCTAATTTGTTTCATGTAATTTCAATTTAGGGAAAGTAGATAATTAGGTTTATTGATTAGAAAATCTGAAAATGAACCGTCAATACTTGTTACTGAGATCAGCGGACTCGTATTGTTCTTTTTTGGGCCTAAAAAAAGTAATGGGCTCGTAAGTATGTAAGTCAGTAAGTTAGTAACTTGGTAATTTGGTAAACTCGTATCGACAAGCGATCTTACGATCTTACGTGCGAGTTTACGATCCAACTTACGATCCTACCTCTGATGAGATCCTACATCGATCCTTCACGATTTTATCAGGTGGGCACGTAAGATCGTGCGATCTTACGTGTAAACTTGCGAGTTTAATAGGCTTGGTTAATACTGCTGTCAGACCAGTTAATACTGCTGGCTTAAAACCAACTGTGTATCATCCTAGATCAATATCAAATGCTTATAAAAGGGGATATTCACAAGTCACAAGGCCATTTAACGCATTCAAAATACAAAAACAAATTTTTTAATAAAAAGGTTAATACTATCAGGGTAAAAGATACTACTGCTAGGGATAAAATAGTAGTAAGTGAAATAAAGGAAAAGGGGTTAATGCTGTTAAGGCCTCAGCTTGCTGGGTTTAGAAAGCCAAAAATAATAGTGCATCAAATACTTTCAAGAAATATACTTACATTGATGCACGAGGCAGATCCAAGTCTATAATGGCTTGGATCTCCAAAAGAGTCTAATTCTCTTATTTTATGTGCAGGGCAACCCACAGCAGAAAGAGTACAAGGAAAAAGGAGTTATTGACAGTGGTTGCTCAAGGCACATGACTAGAAACAAATGCTATCTTACTGAGTATGAAGATTATGATGGTGGATTTGTTTCCTTTGGAGATGGTAAAGGTAGAATTTCTAGAAAAGGTAAAATCAAAACAGGAATATTGGATTTTGATAATGTGTACTTTTGTAAAGAGTTTAAGTATAACTTGTTTAGTGTGTCACAAATATGTGACAAAAAGAATAATGTTCTTTTTACTGACACTGAATGTGTAACAGCTGAGAATTTTCGGAACTTTAAAGGATTATTTTAATCTTTGACTTTTTGACATTTGGTCGTTCATTGTCACATAAAAGCGATTACCGCGTGATCGGTAAAATTTTCGGGACATATTTTAAATAATAACTCATATTTATTATTAGATTTCTCCGGTTGAAGTTATTTTTAACTTATTTGGCTCGAAAACGAAAAAGATATATGTTATTTATAAGCTGACCTAGCGACAACGAACTACTAAATCACATTTTCACAACTCGGACCCTAAAGCAATTTGATGAAGAACGACATTCCTGACAACTTTTTAGTTTTGACCGAGACCCGGAAACAGTCAGAAGGTGACTGAAATGCCCTCACAAGATTTTAGAAACACAAAAATAATTAAATTACATTTAATTATCACGTTTTATAAAATAAAAATATTTGATAAATTATTTAACATTTTATTCAGTAACGTTTGTTGAAGACGCAGATATACGAGTAAAAGACCATTTACGGACAAAGTTTATCGGAAATATACAAAATAAATAATAAACGTTTTATAGAATTTATTTAAAACGTTTACAAAAATCAGTCGTGTAAATACTCATTTTTATTGGAAAAATGATTTGGAAAACAATGGCGCGAGTTTCGTAAATTGAATCGACCGTTAACTAGTTCAAACGAGTCCCGAACCGATAGTTATCAAAACTATGTTAAGAACTTACAAAATGAACCCTTATCTATTAGGAACTTGCCACTTCATTTTATAATTTTTATATATAAATAAAAGTTATAAATTTTTATTCATTTCCATCTCTAACAATATGTTAGCCTCAATTTATTGAGTCGAACAAAGAAGTTCGGTCACTCTACGATGGAGCTTCGGTCTTTAATTAGTTAATGTTGTAATAGGATAATATCAGGAATCGGGCTCGATAGATAATCTAATATTGTATATGTTTTGGGTTTAATCCCAAGCAAAACCCGAGCCCGGGTCCTAGTTAAATATCCCGCGCGTCACTTTTAAGTGTCGGGGTATATAAGGAACTTTTCCACTTGGAAAAGTTAGTTGTTCAAAATATCTAAGAAATATCTTTTCACTTTTCTCTCATCTCTCTCTCTAGTTTCTCTCTCTAGAACAACTCTTTCTTTATCCTTTCTAGTTCTAATTTCGTGATCGATTGTATGAAGTGAAGTGTTAACGGGTTCCTACAAATAAAGCTTCCACTTCATTTATTCGAATTTGTTATTCGTTCGTATCTTTGAATTACCAACATCAAGCTTTGGGCATGTTAACGGGGAATTCTAGACAAGGCCTAGGAGGGAAACACCAATCCAAAAATGGCCCCTCTTATTTAAAAAATATAAATATATATTTTATATTTGACGTCGTCTCGTTATGGCGTGTGACGACGGCCTTTAGGGAATGCGACGCCGTCACAGAGGCCATTCAAATACGTTGAACCGTCAAAACGCCATTTAATTTTATACTTTCTAGGCTGACTATGTCACGACTCACGATGCCGGTCATGAACCCGAACTTTGTCTATTTTCTTCAATTCTTTGTTAAATCGAACCTAAGTCACATGTATCTTGTTTGCATCTCAAGTACCTAAAAATCCAAAAGGATCAATTTAGAGTGGTAAATGATCAAATATGCATAATTAAAGAGGTTAAATCCACAAAAATGTGTGAATTAACGTGAAAACCCTGATCTCATATGTCTTTTGGCACCAACCATTATCCACCCTACAGGGAATAACTTCGGCAACTCTCCTGGCCAGTGGGGAAACAAATGAAGTAGACATGAGTCGAGACTCGAACCCTTAACCTTTTATCCACAAAATCTCTCCAGTGAGCCAATTGGTTTTTTCGAAAGTGTATACCAACTGAGCTAAACCTCCTTTTCACTTTCCAAACCTGTAGTATAAGTTCGACCAACAAACACAACGTAGTAATTGAATGAGTGAGTTTTACTTACTTACATAGATCTATGTCTAAGTTTATATGTGAGCTTACAAGCTTGCTTGATTTTGACATGTATTTTCTAAGTCTAAAATCTCTAACTTATCTTGAAAACTATGAGATTATATATAAATATATTGTGATATAACTAGACGTGTATCCATGCATAACGATGAAAATTTATAGTGGTATATAAAAGTTTTTTTTTGTTAGATTTTTAAAAAAGTGGTGATCCAGTCGAGTTTATCAACCCGGGTCAACACGGGTTAACGAAAAAATGGCGGTTCAATCCGGTTCTCAAACAAGCAAAAACCTGATCATATTAGGGTTCGACCTTCGGGGTATACCCATAACTGACCGAAGTTGATTAGGGTTCGACCTTCTGGGTCGATCACCGATCGAAAGGGATTAATCCCTTTGGATCGATCGGACGAGGGGTGAGGGAGAGGGGATAGGGGTTTTAGTGTTAATATGTGAGTTATGAGAATCTCTTGAAAACCCTTTGTTTATACACGGATTCAAGGAGGATTCTAAAATACTTGTAGGACAAGCATTTTAGTTTGACAGAAGTCAAACATACCCCTTTAGGGTGTTCGTCCCTTAGCCGACACAAACAACCCTTATGGGTTGTTTGTTTGGTCTTTTGTCGTTTACAACCCCTTTAATTATACCCATGGTAAATATTAAGATTCGGGTAATAATGGTTTAATCCTCAAATGAAATAACACCATACTTTCATTTTACCGGTATTGTCATTTCATTTCATAACTCGTTTCTCATTTCCGCTTGCCTTGTTGTGTTTAATTTGCACTAATGTGACCCTTCGACATTTTTGTGAAGGCCAGTGGTTAAAAGATCGTTGATCGTTATGTGCTTCCGCGTAATCCTTTCACCTGGGTGTTATAACGCACCATAAAAAAACACTAGTCACTTACTAGAAAAACTTATAGCGCACGGTGGAGGGAGTGAATAACACACCATTGATAAATTTTGATACTAATGGCATAGCCATAGTGCATCGGTGGTGGTGCGATTGGCTTCCATTCGACTTCTCGTTGGGCAACCCACGGACGTTGCAAGTGTTTTATATATATATATATTTATAACTTTTTAGTAAATGAGGTATTTTTATTTATATTTTGAGTAACTGAGATATTTTAGTAAGGTTTTTGTGAGAATCACCTGTACCAATAACAGTTATTGCTAAAAAAATGTGTTTTAGTTATTGTGTTGTTATTAAGTATTTACTAATGTAACACACTAATAACGATCATTTGTGACATCTGCACCTTGTACTTTTACGACGCCCGCGCTTTGCCCAACGAGAAGCTGAATGGCACCGCCACCGGTGCACTATGACTATGCCATTGTTGGGGTGAGCATAACGGACCGCGGACCGGCCCGAACCGAAAAACCGGTCAGATTCGGACCGACTGACCAGACCGAACCTATTTCGGTCCGGTCCTCGGTACACACTTTACCTCATTCGTTTCGGTCCCCGATCCGTGATTTTAGGCTAAATCAGTCTCGATTCGATCCGGTTTTTTTTTCCGGTCGGGGTTTTAACCCGATGCTCATCGTTAGTACTAAAATTTGCCTCACTCAAATCATAAAAAAAGGTGGGGGAAAGTGATAGCGCTGAATTCCCAAATTTAAATTCTGAAAAATAAACCCTAACCCTAACGGTCAATTCCCCCAAATTCATTACTCCAAATCGATGAAGAATTATCTCAACGTAACCTCTTCTTATCCTTATTATAATTATACTTTTATTTATCAAGTAGATATGGATGAAGGGTCAGGACAACCCACTGATCCCCAACCCACATCCACATTTACTCAACTCTACAATAAAGAAACCAATCATTGTTCCATCATCATATCAACCTAAAAAGACCCACAAACCTAGAACAACCATAAGGACCACTGAGATATCTCAGTCTAGTGGACCTATTAACCTTGTTGTTGATGAGACTGTCTATAAGGAGTGGGAAGACAAAATGGAAAGGGCTGCCACTACTGCTTCTAGCTTGGATGAGACAGGATCAAATGGAAATAATTAGGACTAATCATGGTAACACTTAATGAGTCTTTCCTTAGGGAATCTGATTCAGGTAGTGGTCCCAGGTGCCAAGATACCATATTGGGGGTGTAGATGCTCAAACTAGGTTTGAGACTACATTTAAAAAGTCCAATGATCCTCCCTCTCTTAAATGGTTACACTCTTAGAAGTGGGGTGAGGACAGTATGAAAATATTAGAATTGATGGGACTTTGTATAAAATTGTCAGATTAAGTGAAGCTAAATAGAAAAGAGAGAGGTTGTGAGTAGAAAAATAGAAAGAGAGTTGTGTGAATAATATAAAAAATGTTGTGATTTTATGAGCTAAAAGAATTTGAGAGATATTATGAGCATAAAATAGAATGAGTGCTTGTAAGAAGAACTAGTTAATGATTAGTAGTCCTTTTTGGACATGAAATTGAAGGTAATGCTTGTGGTAACTCAGAACTTAATGTTGTTGTGCCCTTAGGTTTTAATAATGGTAATTTACTTAATGAGCTAAGCATAAAGTTTCTACTACTGGTATTACATTAATGTTGCTAAGCTTCGGTGATGTGTTGGAGTTACTGCTGCCAGGTTACTTAATGTTGTTAGGCATAACATAGTGTTGTCAGTTTAAGTTAATGTTGTTAGGCATAATTTAGTGCTGCCAGTTCAAGTTAATGCTGCTGAGGGTGATTTTATAAATACTTCGATTCAGGGTTCATTTGATTCTTTGTTCGATTTCAATCATTAAAACGCTCTCTAAACGTAAACCCTAACTCAATTTCATCTTTAATCATCAAATCACAAAACAATGTCAACCCTAACTTTTGCTGACACTCACAATAATTCGCATTCTTGGAAAAACCTGCTGAAAGTGATGGGTTTCATGAAATTATTGATTTTCAAAATGCTAACCAAATTTATTATGCTTTAATGTTAATCTACTATCTACATACATCTTTTCGTTTTGCTACAGTTTGGGAACAGCAAAGGCAAAAACGGTTAATGGTGAACGTCAGTTACAAGCCCTAGTTGATAAGAAGAAGGTGATCATCACGGAGACAAGCATGCAGATCTTCTCACAAAAGCTTTTGATGTTAGCAGGTTTAACTTTCTAATTGCTAGCATTGGATTACTTAATCTCTGAAGTATTGTTTGTTGGGAGGTTAATGTGTTTAGAAAACAGTTCTTAACTCTTATTCATGGGTTATGCATAAATATGGATCCTCATGAATTCTCACATGTCTATCTAGTCTTTTCTAGTGTGCTTGTGATGAATAGAGGCATGTTGTTGTATAATTATTGAAGACAGAGTTAATACTGTTAGATATCTCTTAATACTGCTAGGCAGAAAATTAGTACTGCCAGGCAAAAGTTAGTACTGCTGGGATATCATTAGAGTTACAACTGTTGAGTAAATTTGAAGCATTATTTGAGGGGAGGTCAATTGAGAATGCATGAAAGTGATTGATACATCAAGTAGATATGGATGAAGGGTCAGGACAACCCACTGATCCCCAACCCACATCCACATTTACTCAACTCTACAATAAAGAAACCAATCATTGTTCCATCATCATATCAACCCAAAAAGACTCACAAACCTAGGAAAGCCATAAGGACCACTGAGATATCTCAGTCTAGTAGACCTATTAACCTTGTTGCAGATGAGACTGTCTATAAGGAGTGGGAAGACAAAATGGAAAGGGCTGCCACTACTGCTTCTAGCTTAGATGCAGAGCAGGACAGTGGTAACATCAATAGGACCTAATCCATGGCAACACTTAATGAGTCAAATCCTTAGGGAACTGATTCAGGTAGTGGTCCCAGGTGCCAAGATACCATATTGGGAGGTGCAGATGCTCAAACTAGGTTTGAGACTGCATCTAAACAGTCCAATGATCCACCTCTCTCAAGAGGTTATACACTTGGAAGTGGGGAGGACAGTATGAAACTATTGGAATTGATGGAACTTTGTACAAAATTGTCAGATTTGGTGAGCAAAAAGAAAAGAGAGATGTTGTGAGTTGAAAAACAGAAAGAGAGATGTGTGAATAAAAACAAAAATGAGTGATTTTATGAGCAAAAGAATTGAGAGATATTGTGAGCATAAAAACAGAAAGAGAGTTTGTGCGAAGAACTAATTGATGATAGAAGTCCTTTTTGGAATGAAATTGAAGTTAATGCTGGTAACTCAAACTTAATGTTGTTAGCCATAGGTTAATACTAGTAATATAACTTAATGCTGCTAAGCATAAAGTTTCTACTGCTGGTATATATTAATGCTGCTAAGCATAAAGTTTCTACTGCTGGTATACATTAATGCTGCTAAGCTTATGTTGCTGCCGTTGAGTTACTGCTGCCGGGTTACTTACTACTGTTAGGCATAACATAGTGCTGTCAGTTTAAGTTAATGCTGCTAGGCATAATTTAGTGCTGCCAGTTCAAGTTAATGCTGCCGAGGGTGATTTTATAAATACTTCGATTCAGGGTTTCATTCGATTCTTTATTCGACTTCAATCATTCAAACGCTCTCTAAACGTAAACCCTAATTCAATTTCATCTTTAATCATCAAAACACAACACAATGTCAACCCCAACTTTCTCTGACACTCACAACATGGTCGCATTCTTGGAAAAACCTGCTGAAAGTGATGGATTTCATGAAATTATTGATTTTCTGAATGCTAACCAAATTCATTATGCTTTATCTGCCAATCCTACTATCTACACATCTTGCATTGAACAGTTCTAGGAAACAGCAAAGGCAAAAATGGTTAATGGTGAACGTCAGTTACAAGCCCTAGTTGATAAGAAGAAGGTGATCATCACAGAGACAAGCATTAGAAGTGATCTTCACTTAGAAGATGCAGGTGGTATTGATTGTTTGTCAACTGCTACAATTTTTGAAGAACGGGCAAGGATGGGGTATGAAAAACCTTCTCAAAAGCTTACATTTTATAAAGCTTTCTTTTCTCCACAATGGAAGTTCTTAATTCATACCATTACGCAACGCCTTAGTGCCAAAACTACTGCATAGAACGAATTCAGTAGTACTATGGCCTCTGCAATCATATGCTTGGCAACAAACCAAAAATTTAATATGTCCAAGTACATTTTTGATGCTATGGTAAAGCACTTAGAGGGAGGGGTTAAATTTCTGATGTATCTACGATTTGTACAAGTATTTATTAATCAACAGCTTGGTGATATGTCACATCATAAGAAGATTTATGTTAACCCCTCACACACAAAGAAAATCTTTGCCAACATGAAGAGAGAAGGAAAAGACTTTTCTGGGAGAGTAACACCTCTGTTTGCAACAATGATAATTCAAGCTAATCAAGAAGAGGGTGTAGATTCAGGTATTCCTACTGCTACTCAACAGACACCCATTACTATTCAACCATCTACATCTAAACCCCAAAAGAAACAGTCTAGGAGAAAGTAGAAAATGACTACTGTAGTTCCTCACCCTAGTGATTCTATTGCTGATGTACCAAATGAGGAATCTGTGCCTACACATTCCAATGATCCACTGCTCAGTGGTGAGGATAGATTGAAACTCATTGAATTGATGGATATGTGTACTAAATTGACTGAGAGAGTTCTTGACCTGGAACATACTACGACTGCTCAAGCTTAGGAAATCATAAATTTGAAGCTGAGAGTTAAAAAGTTGGAGAAGAAAGCAGGGTTAAGAACTCATAAATTCAAGAGACTATACAAGGTTGGTGTCATAAGAAGAGTACACTTCTCAGATGATGACAGTTTGGGTGCTCAGGAGGATGCATCCAATCAGGGGAGGAGTATTGAAGACATTGACAAGGATGCTGAAGTTTCTTTAGTTGATGAAACTCAGGGGAGGACAGATGATGCAGAAATGTTTGATACAGATGCTCTTTTTCGTAATGAAGTTTTTGCGAAAAACGATATGATTGAAAAAGACCAAGATGTGATTCCTAAAGAAGTTAGTGTTGCTGCTCCCTCTACTACTGATGTGCCACCACCATCACCTGTTATAACTGAAGTAGAGATTACCTTTGCTCAAACATTGGCTAAATTAAAGAGTGCAAAATCTAAGGTTGTGATACAAGAGCCAGTACAAAGTACAACCACAATAGCACCTTCAACAATTTCCAAAGCTAAAGGAATTATATTTAGAGATGCTGATGAAAGAACAACAAGAACACCAACATCAGTATCTTCTCCAAGCATCAAGGATAAAGGGAAAGCTAAGATAGATAAACCTAAAGTGCCATTGAAGAAAAAGGATCAAATTGCTCTTGATGAAGAAATAGCTAGAAATCTTGAATCTCCAACTACAATGCTGAAATCATTGAAGAAGAAAGGCCTTGCAATAAAAAGAAAGGAAGCAACAAATCTTTGATTGAAATCATGGGATAACACACAAGCTATGATGGGGGCAGATTTTGAATTAGCTCAGAGGCTACAAGCTAAGAACAGGGAGAGATTAGACCATTGAAGGAAGATCAGACTGTTTTGTAAAGCTCATGAATAAAAGAAAGAAACACTTTGCAAATCTTAGAGCTGAAGAGAAAATAAGAAAGCCACCAACTAAAGCTCAAAAGAGAAATCTAATGTCTACTATGTCTCAAAAACATAGGTGGATACAAATATAATCAGTTGAAGAGCAAGAGCTATGATGAGATCCAGAAGTTATTTGATAATCAAATGAAGAGGGTAAATACTTTTATTCCTATGGATTCAGAGGTGGTAAAAAGCAAAGAAGGAACAAAAGAAAATTCTAAAAGAACAGAGGATGAACTGGAATCTGATAAGTCAAAGAAGGAAGAAAGTAGTGAACAGAAAGCAAAGGCACGCAAAAAAATCACTTTGGGAGGGGGGGGGTGGGGGGTAAGAAAAGAAAAGGGAATGAGCAGAAACAAGAATCTTCCAAAAGACAAAGAATGGAGGATGATAAAGAGATAGATGAGCATGAAGAAGCTGAAGAAGATGATGAAGCTGAGATGAAAATGCATATGGAGGTAGCTCAAGATGATGAGGAAATATCATTGATGCAATACCCTAGTTACCAAACCTCCAATAATTGTTGAATATAAGATTGTTAAAGAAGGACTAAAGGGATTCTATCATTTGATAAGAGATGATGGAAGTTCAAATAGATATTCATCAATGATTAGGATGCTTCAAAACATTAGTAGAGAAGACTTAGAGACTCTCTAGAAGTTGGTGAAAACTAAATACGGGAATACAAGACCAGAGGATGATTATGAAAAAGTGTTCTGGGGTGATCTGAAAGTAATGTTTGAGCCTGACATAAAGAGTAAAATATGGAGAAGTCTACAGGGATATAAAGTGATTGTTTAGAAGCTGTTTGACTTTAGTGGAGTAAACTTTGTGAGATTTCAAAATCTACACATCTTTATGTTAGTTGAGAAGAGATATCCCCTCACACCAATAACAATCACAAATATGCTCAACAAGAAACTTCAAGCTGATTATTAGAATGAGATGTGCTATTAATTGCTCAAGCTCATGGTAAAGCAACAAAATAGGTCCAATTGAAGTGATTTGAATTCCTCTTCCTGATAGTGATAAGACTTTTAATGAAGAAACTTTTTTTGAATTCAGAAATGAAACACCAGTTTAGGGGAGGATTGTTGGGACTTAAAGACTTCAAGATGATTCTTAGAGTTACTACTGCTCATGTATATATTAGTGCTGTCAAGCATAACTTAGTACTGTTGGTGATACTAATAAAAATTATGCTAAGTAGTTAGTACTGGTAGTATAAAGTTACTACTGCTAGTTACTACTGTTAGTATAATTTAGTACTGTTAGTATAAAGTTACTACTGGTAGTTGAAGTTAAGACTGCTCAGAGTTGAGGACTGAAATATATGCTAAGTAGTTAGTGCTGTTGGTAGTAAAGTTAAGACTGCTAGTACACAGTTACTATTGTTAGTATATATTAGTACTGCTAGTACAAATGTTACTACTGCTTATGTTTATTAGTACTGCTGGTACAAAAGTTAATGTTGTTGGATTACAACTGCTAGAAGACTTACTACTGTCAGAAGGATAAAGACGAGTAAAGAGATAAGGATTATTTAGAGAACAAGAATACTTACTAAGATAAGTATTGAGTTATTTTTGTAAAAGATACGTATAATGTATTTGTTTAAGAGATGATGTTTTCTTTTAGAAAAGATCATGATATTTTAGGAAAGTATTGTAAGCTTTGTAGAACTCCTTGGTGTATAAAAGGAAGTCCTAGGTTATAGAATTAAATGTATCAAAAAAGTCATTGTCATAGCTTCATGGTTGTAAACCCTAACACTATCAAAGAGTGTTCATATTAATATATTGGAGCTTATTGTTTTGATTATATTTCTGTGTGTTAAACATTCATTAGTGTTATTCTTCTTAGTGGTATAAACTAGATTCCGCATAGTTTATATCATACACTCAAAGTTTCATTCTTAGTACCTTTAGGATTTATCCAAGGATACTAAACCTTGCATCAAGCTAAGGAGTTAAAGATTTATTCATTGGGATCAACAGTGTGCGATAGAAGGAGCAATACCGGGTGTTTGGGAAACTTTGGGAATGTAAGAACGGGTAAGAGAGGTATCACCGACAGTTGCTCGAGGCATGTTTATCACCTAAACAGGACAACAACAAAATAAAGTATTACAATATTAAAATAAAATAAAAATAAAGTTTTTGAAAAATAACAAATGTGGGACAAGGATTACTTCGACTCTAAAAATAAAAAACTAAGAAGTGATCCATATGTTCCTTAATTTATTTTTAACTTAATCTAGGATGTCGAAGAGTATATATTAATTATATATTTCAACATCTAGAAGATGAACCAAAAACTCTCTTATCAATACAAAACATGACTAAATTTGTCGAATGATATACGTTAAGTTTTATATTTTATTGACAAATATAAGTTCATTATTTTTGACTTGACGAGAGTTAAATGGTGTTTGTTTTGACTTAATACTATGTTTTAAAATGTTGAACCAAACGCCCTTTATTTTACACTTTTTATAAAATGTATCAATATATATTTGAATTATATATCATGATGACTTATACAAGTTAGTTACGTAATTTACAAAGTTAGTAACGGAGTTTATACATGTAACAAAAAAATATAGTGATGGTCATAATTCGACTCTAAAAGAATCGATCTTAAAGAACAAAAAAAAAAAAAAAAAAAAAACAAACAAAAAAAAAAAAAAAAACCAATACAACCCACCAACACCACACAAAATCAACCCACAACCCCCACACCAGCCACCCGCACCCCCACACCCCTTAAATTTATAAAACTTTAAAACTCATTGATATTTTTTATTTATTTTTGGTTTTTTGAAAAAATGAATGTGTCCTATATAAAATTACTTATCCTGTCGGAATGAAAGTATTTCGAAAGCAGACAAAATATGGATAATTTATTTCATAAAATAAAAAAAAATAAAAAATAAATAAAAAAATATAATAAAAAAAAATAAAAAAAAAAAAAAAAAAAATTCCCCTTATTCCACCACCCCCCACCCCTATTAAAAAAAAAAATAATAAGGTAGTGAAAAAAAAGAAATAAAATAAAAGAGTAAATAAAAAAAAGATATAAAATAAATATAAAAAAAAAAAAATAAAAAAAAAAATAGAAAAATAAATTAATAAAAATAAAGGCATGAGATCAACAAATATCTTTCAAATAAAGAGATTATTGTGAAATAACAATAAAAACAAATATGAAAAAAAAAGGACCAACCCAAATTAATAAACGAAAATCAAAACCGCCAATTTTTTTTTTTTTTTAAGTATACTTTTTTATTTTTTTTTTAGCCACAATACCTAATGAAAAAGGTGAATTCCCTAGAATCCTATTGAAAATGTTGAATTCCTATGACTACGGGAATCATTATAGTTATGGATTTCCTAGTTCTAATCAAAAATGTAAAAGACACAAAAATTAAAAAAATACTCAATTTTGATTGAGAGCAAAATTGGATGAAATTGAAAGAGAAAAGTATAAGAAATCTTACAATAAGTGTTGTTAATCGAGTTGTAGGTGATTGCCCCTTGCGAAATTGAATGAATTTTGAGTTTGGGAATTGGATTTTATTGTTTTTAAGTGTGTGCGTTCGTCACACAGTAGCAGGAGGAAGGGTTTTGCAGAAATGGTGTGTTTGGTAATTGGTTTTGCAGAAAAATGGAGTGTTTGGCGAAATTAATGGCCGGTCTCCTTAAATATAAGGGGGCCGCCCACTTTAACACGGCCGGTCCCCTTAATTTTAAGGGGGTCGCCTATCTGAGAGAGAAAAAAAATTGTTTTTTGATTTTAACTAGTTTTGTAAATGTACAATTATCAAAATACGTTGGGAGCTACTAGTAATATTATTTTAGATAATCTAGTTGTCGATAGAAATGGAGTTGAAGACGAGAGAAAAAAAATACTTGACACTTTTAAATAACTTTTCGTCAAGTTAATTAACCTTAAATAATTTCCAATGAAATATTTAAGTTGTCAAGAATTTTAGATTGTGTGATGGTTTAGAGATGATTGATGAAATTTCATTGACGTTTTAATTAACCTTTCATTAATTAAAAATACTTTGATTACATCGGATGAAATAATCAAGTTGTCAAGCCGAGAGAAGATTTAACGAGGATTTAGTGACGTATTCAATTAACTTCTTGTTAATTGAGTAAATTAATTATCTCGGATGAAATGATTAATTGTCACAATTTGAAATTTTTAAGAGATGATACATATATGACGATAGAATGATTGGATGAAGTTAAAGCTTCATGAGAGGATTTCAATAGACGTAGTTTATTGTAGACGTGTAGATGAGACGAACGTCGTAGTCGAAGAGAGTTTGTTTCATCCATAGTGTTTTGATGTCATGCCTTTCCGGCGTAAGATAAACAACTAATCCTACTTCTATGTTAATAATTTCCCACTAACTCACTATTCTTCATCTACATGAGTTTGCTACTCGTGGACATAGAAGATTTTTATTTTTTTTTGAGGTACGTAGAGAATCCTAATTCAACTACGTAAGAGATGAGTTCATAATGAACAAATTCTCTTAATTCTAGAAAACCAACAAATGGCATTTCTAGTGACTACACTATTTCTACAAGCTTAAATTATATTCAATTAACTTTAACTTATTTGTTTAGTATATACTATATGTAACATGATAATATATAATCATTTAGCATTTAACACATAATCTAAATTCTAAGGAGTTTGGAAAGAAGACATACCTTTGCTTACAAAGTATTTTCTTCAACATCTTCAAGAGAGCAATCTTTGAAGGAGAAACTTTTGGTAAACCCGTCATAAGATTTCAAGAAAATATTCACTCATCAGATTCCAAGAAATGTTCATGAATAAATCCACTAAAATGTTGTAACGACTCAACCACTTGGTCCCCAATGTCTCATGGGTCCAAAATTGTTAGTCCCGGCCAAATTTTGCATATGTTGCATTTGATTCGGATACATATAGGGTGGACATATTCCCCATGGAGAGAAGTTTGGTTGTTAAGAATAATTCCACATTGAATGATTATTATTAGGGTAATTTTGTCTATTTTGATCTCTCCTAGGTTATGGTGTTTTAGACCGAGGGTAAGAGTTATTAGTTCTTATTGGAGGAGGAGTCTTAGATCTTCTTTTAGGCTTATTAAATCCAACTCCGGGTTTTAACAAAGGTTTATAAAAACGTTTTACTTCATCGTCGCTTATAATGGGTATTTTAGTATTGTTTATAAGCATAAATTTTGGTTTTGGGTTTGAGCTTAATTGTACCATTTTTTCTTTAGACTCAACCTCTTGTGACTTTACAAAATTTATTTGTTTAGACTCACTAGTTGATCCTTTGGTAAAATTAAATCCTAAGCCGGATTTATCTCCGGATGATTTTTAAAAACTTATTATCTTCTTAAGCGAGTGATTACTATTATTGAATTGATTTAGCTTAGAAATTTCTTCCTTAAGCTTTTCATTTTCAAACTTAAGGTCTTGACAAATTTTGCATTCTTCATTTACCTCTTTACCTTTTTCTAGTTTAGATAGTTTATTTTTTAGTTCGAGTATTTCATTTTCTAACCCATTTTTAATTTGTTTTAGTGATTTATTTTTAGCCATGACTTTTAAACCTACTTTGCATAGTCGATTATATTCACTATCTAAGTCTTTTTCATCTAATGATGAATGATCATCACTAAAGAATTCGGTTTCGGAAAGTACCTCATTAGATGCTTTAGCCATGAGACATTTTTCGTCCTTTGTCCTTTCTTCTTCATCTTCGTCGCTATCACTCCATGATCCTCCAATGAAGGCTCTTTGATTGTAGTTTCTTGATAGTTTTGGACACTCTCTAATGAGATGATTTGGATCTCCACAAAACATTTTCTTTCACTTTTGCCATTTTTGTCGTCTTTAATTTTTTGAGATGACTTTCTTTCATCATGTGGTTGTCTTACGAATCTTCCTCGTCTTTTGAAAAATTTCTTGAAGTCTCTCACAGCCATAGCGTATTCTTCGTCTTCATTATCAGAAGTCGAACTATCTTCATCACTTGATTCCTTTTTGGCTTTCAAGGTAAGAGATCTATTTTGTTCTCTTTTTCCTTTGACCATTTCGGAATCATTCTTAAATATTACTTCATAAACTTTTAAGTTTCCAATAAGTTCATCAAGTGATAAATTTTTAAATCCTTTGATTTCTCAATAAGCCTACTTTTGCACGGCCAGTTAGGATAAGTGCCCTCTAAGAATTTCCTAAACAAAATTCTGCTAGAAAATACCTCATCAAGATCCTTTTAGACTAGGTAATATAATATTAGAATCTAGCACAAGCATTATCTATCGATCTTTTCCGGAATCGTAAATTGTCATATTGTTGACAAGAAAGATCCTATTTATTACTTTGACTTAGATTATTACCTGGTGAGTGATTAATAAAGGTATCACCCAAATTTTTTTTTTTGCGTGTTACACATAAAAATTCTTTCATATTCTTTACGTTGGTAAAACCATTATAAAGTACCAATTTTAGCTTTATTATTAAGCAAGTTTCTTTTTAAGACCATCGTTTTTGTTTATGCAAATGGAACAAATTTCAATTCCTTTTGTATCGGGATAATTTTAATAAGGATAAAATCACATAGGTAATAACATGCCAAAGATCTAGATCTTTTGATTTCACATAAGTTTTGAATATATTTTTCTAATAAATAAATCCATCACTTTCAAATAGTTATGGTTTTTGCATAGATTGTCCTTCTAAATATTTTTCCCATTCCATAGATCGATTCAAGTTTTAAAATACAATTTATTTTAAAAATCTTGTTTGACATGGCTCTTGATACCAATTTTGGAAAACTAGAAGGGGGGTTGAATAGTTTACCGCTTTTAAAATTAATGTTATGTTTGTTTATAAAAACTTAGATTCGATTTTATGTGATATCAATATGTGCACAATTTGAACAATGCAAGTAAGTAAATATGAAAGACAAGAAATAAGAGTTAGAAAGATCAAACCACAACACAAGGATTTATAGTGGTTCGGTAATGAAGCACCTCTTCGCCCTACTCCACTCCCCAAGTACCAAACTTGAGAGTTCTCTTCACTATGTCAACAAACTCCCTTTAGGCGGAGAAAACCGTACATGACTTTGCTTACACCAATTTCTGCCACTAAGCGAAATGTCGAGTTCTAATCCTAGCTAGAACTAATCTATCACGACTAACCACACTACTTCACAACAACTCACAACTTTGCTTCACTTCACGACTTGTCTTCGCTTCACTACTAATCTCTACTTCACAACTTCTCTTCTCTTTACAACCAAGACACTACTACGATCACACCAATTTAACACTACTTACAAAGATCACCCCGATCTAACTATACTTACAATAATTACCACAATCTACTTAATATACACAACTACAATACAAAACTTTACAATATACACAAATGATTTACAAGATCTAACACAACTTCACAACAACACCAACTAAACTATAACACTTCTTGACTTAAATATAAGAAGTATTCTTCTCTTGCACTTGAGGAATTAAACTTGGATCACTTAGAAACAAAGCTTTATGATTAAATGATCAAAAAAATGAAAGGAGAATATAAACTGATTTAGAATAGAAAGAAAGTATGTGCAAAAGGTGAGAAAATTAGTGGGGAATAGTCTAATATCTATAGGCAAGCTGAGCTTGCTTTTTGTCTGGGCGATCCCTTTAATTAGGGTGTCGGTCCTCTTAAAATTAAGGGGGCCGCCCCTTATAATTAAGGGGGCCGCCCAGCCCAGACGCTCCCTTTTTTGTCTTTTCTGGGAAGGTGTTTTCTTCAGCATTTCTAGCCGTTTTTTGGTAGAAAATTTGAATTCAAAATATTTATTTGAATAAAACATTTCTTTTAAATTTAAAAATGTTTTTGCAAAAGATATAAAAATGTTTGTGACATTTTTATAAAAAAGTGTGAGGTTAAATAAAAAAATCATTTGATCATAATATGCATTAAGCATTTGTTTATTCATACCTTTAAGTGATTAAATTTTCAAAATGAAAATTTACTACTAATAACTTGTTTACGAATAATTTTTCATTAATCGTTTTTACATTTTGTGATTATCAAAATGTAGAGAGGTCGAAAAATATTAATAACGTTTTTAGGCATTATTTCTATCAACACTCTTAATCTCTAATGGCGTATGATACCACTTGTTATGTCTTGATTTAGCTTGAATCGCATGATATTAAATGATGTAGAATAGAGAGAATTAAGAGAGGAAGGCAAGTCTTTCCTAATTTCCAAATTTTATAACAAAAGAGAAAAAAGGAGGGAAAGATGAGTTTGTTACAAGCCTTAACCACCTAATGATGATTAGGTGGCTATTTATAGGAGAGGGAGGTGAGCATCCCTTTCTTTATTTTCCTAATTTTGCTAGTTAGTCTCTAGTCTTTGGATAATATGCTATTTTCTATTTTTAGCATATTTCTCCTTATTACAAAATAATTTCTACGATGAAAAATAAGGATTAACACTAAAAATAAATAAAACCACTTAAAGTATCATAATCAACACTTTTATGATCCTAACAGATAGTCATGTCAACAATAGAGCATAAAGGATCCATCTATCATTAGTCCTCATGCCCTCCATTCTTTTCGCCATGAAGTAGCCAAAGTTGAAAGGAGTATTGCTTTCAATACAATAAAGCATATATCCGACAATAATAGAAAGTGTACCTTTGCTATCGATTTTGACGAATATATTAGATGTCAAAACATGTTCCCACATCTTTAACCATTTGTAAAGGTAATAGGCGTTCCAATAAGTGCAAGGTGTGCCATCACAAAGGTAAGTGCGTTTGAAGATGGTGTTTGGATATTAGATGCATTGATGGTTGCATGATCGTTTGGATAGTATTGGTTGTATTTGAGAAATTCATTGGTGTTATTATTGTATCCTCATTAGTGTTGAGTCAATTGTAATCTAGTTATTGTAGTTCCTTTTTTGGAGTAGTTGTGCTTTTTATGTTCATTTTTTGCCTATGAGAAAGGTTGAGGAGTGAGATTCACCCTCATCCTTTACACTAAATCATTTTTTGGATTAATACATTTATCAGGGAAACCTTTTACCCAAAAAAATAGAAATTCATTGGTGTTGGTGTAGTCGGAATAGAACAATCGTCCTTGCCAGGATATGTTTAAAACCGTTCCATGTATCGTAGAGGGATTCATCTTGATGTTGTTGGAACATTAAGATATCTTTTCGAAGTTTAGCAGTTCTTCTTGGTGGGAAAAACTGTGCGAGGAAACGAGTGGTGAGATCATCCCAAGTCGAGATGGATTCTGCGGGTAGACGATCAAGCCAATTGATGGCTTGGTCACGAGGAGAAAAGTAGAATAGAAGCAAACGAGTAGAATTTCCTGTAGCACCATTAAGGTTAATGGAATCTATAATTATGAAAAAGTCCTTAGGATGTTGGATCGGGTCTTCGGATCTAAGTCTGTGGAATGCACATTCATTTTGCACCAACCGGATAGTGCCGAATCGCGAGGGGACACCTTGGCTTCTTCGGGAAGCTCAATGGAGTTTCGGTAGCCCTCAAGGCTAGATTGGAAGAAATCTCCTAAGGTACGGGGTCGGTTTGAATTTTTGTTTCCCATGATGGTCAACGAAAAGGAATGTTTACAAAACAAAGGGAACGAAGAAAAAGATAGACTACGAGAAAGCAAATTGACAAGAAAATAAAATCTCACTTAATAGGAATCTTATAAGTAGACCTAAGCTAGATAGAATCCGAAATCTACGCTATTCCCCACTCACCGGCGCCAAAAACTTGATGCGGTCGTTGTAAACGCAACAGGTTTTACAACTCCCTAGGCAGTGTACCTAACCGTTGTAGTGTAGTAAGGCAAAACTCGGGGGGTTGTTATCGTTCTCTAGGGGAATAGGTTGGGAAGGATCGAATTAAATTTAACTAAGGTTTAAGGGTTGAGAGAAGATTATTTTTGTGTTTTTATATTTTTTAGAAAGCATGTAAAATCTCGAGTTTTAAAGGAGGTTTGTTTTTAAACTAATTAAACTACTCATAATTCTAAAATACTTTGGTGAACTCTTATATGGTAAACAAACGTATTTACTTAATCATGCACTACCCTTAGCTTTCTTCTCCTAATTCTAGTGCTTTGTCACACTTGTGATGATCTGTGTAAGTATATCCTAAGTCATGAACAAATTACACGATTCCGCCATCTATGTAATATTCCGTTAAGGCAACGCACAGCTAAGGTAGTATGAAGACTATTACAAGGCCCCTAAGAGTACATTACATGCATTAAAACACTTAAGAGGGATCAAATATATTAGGGGTAAGGTAGTATAAAGACTGTTACCAATGGTATCCTTTCTACACACGTTGTTTCCTTAGACGTCTATGCTAATGTAATATTTTATAGCCAGTTTTCTAGAGCCTAATGTGTACATCCATCACAAGAAGCAATATGTCACACCCCCAAACGGGGCTTGGACGGAATACGTGTCCGAGGGCGTGACGTCATAACAATCCGAACACAAAGCAATAAAGAACGACCACTAATCATAGACGTTTGAAAAAGTTGTACTCGTTGCATAGGAAAATATTAATTAAGTTTTACAACCATTAATGTTTTAGTTAAATATAGCGGAAGCATAACAAAGTTTTGATAAAGACAACGAGTAAATAATAGATAGGTCTTGAAATTGGCGAAGTTACATAACACATAGAATCCATTTAGCATCAAGAATCAATCCAAGCTAAGCACCTGAGAAAACATGTTTAAAACGTCAACATAATGTTAGTGAATTCATAGGTTTAAGTTAATACAAGAGTGGACCACAAGATTTTAAAGCATATGCGACTACTATAACAGATACAGCATCACATAAAAAGTATTTACTATCGCACTAAGCTCATGACACTGAAGCTAATAATCAACAGGGCATGTTACATCCTGTCGCATAGTATTCCTGCCCTTAACCGATGTCCCAAACCAAAGACCACCATAATGCACATCGACATGACATATACCCGTTTGTTCTTGGCAAACTCGAACAGTGAGCGCTACTCACCCGGATAGGGATAATTAGTCCCAATAGATCTATTTACTCACTCGCGCTCCCTCAACCGGTCCTCCAGTCAAGAAATTAACGGTTCATGATAATTCAGGCAGTAGTGGGTTTGTAAGCAAACTTAGGCAACACATAAACATGTAAAAATCGCATAAAGAACTTGTGTCCAATTTAAAAAGCAAATAATGTTTCTCACCCCAAAGTATAAAGCATTTGTAAATCGGTAAAAACGTGGGGCTATGAACTCACCTTAACAAGGATAAGCGATAATCACAACAACGATGATGATATAAGGAGGTCTAGCCGTGACCTAGATTAAATATGGGTATGACTTAGCATTCGGCAAAGTAAACAAGTAAAGCATCCATGTTTATCATTTAAAGCATCCAAGTGTGTTTGCGTTTTAGTAATAAAAGACTTAGAAAATTTACAACATCTTTGATAAATCACGACACTTGCAAAAAGTTACTATTTATAGAAACTTTCCCTTTTAGGAAAGTTTTTAGTTTCAAAACGTTAATAGCGTCCCCTATTCTCCTATGTTTCCATATTTTACAAATCGCTTAAACAAATCCTAAACCACCTAACCTTATGTTTAAATAGCCTAAATGTCCATTTCGTACCATTTTTAATAATCCTACTTTTTATTAAGATCGGCATCTCAAATAACCTTTCATGACATTTCTAGTTGTTCTAACTAATTACCTAACATTCCTATATGTTTCGGTTGCATTTAAAATATCCAAAATTGTCCGAAAGTGCCCGAAAACCTATTTTACTATTCCAAACAACACACTATTCATCTATGTTGCTGAAAAATGTTTCGAGTTTCGATTGGCCATAACTTGGCCGTTTTAAGTCCGATTTTAAAGTGTGATATATGAAAAACTATCTATTCGAAATAAGCTCTTCAAAAACTACTTTTACGCCTAATGAAAACATTTTTTAGGTCGCTCAAAACCTCAAAACCATTTCGGGACAACAATGGTGTTTTACCGAAATACGACCAAAAATCAACCCAACTCGCATATTAGTGCCTAATCTAGCCCTAACCTTTATTCACCAATAACCAACCAAGAAAACTAAACCTTAATCCACCATAATCTCTATTGTTGCAACTCTCATTAACCCTCAATCTCACCAAGAACATGATATAAATCATAAACATAAAGTTGTACCAATTTTTACTTCCACTTTATAAAAGATGACAAGATATTAATTTATTTCTTTTGTGAAAATAACACAAACACATGGATCTTTATGAACAAGCTTAGATCTATAAAGATAATAGATGAAACCAAGCAAAGATTTAAGAAAAACTTACAAATCAAGAAGAACAAGTAGTGAAAACACAAGATCTATACCCAAGAACTAGAGATCTATAAAAACCGCAATTAATCTTGCAAACCCTAATTTTATAATTCTTGAAATCAAGGAACAAATGCTTCACAACACCTTAGATATGACTAGGAATGAACTTGGAATGATTGGATCTTGCTAGAAATCAAAAGTTATGAATGTGTTTGTGTGTGGGTTGTGTGCCGTGAGCAAGGGAGGAGAGGGAGATAGATGTGTGTTTTTGTTTGGTGAATTGGAAATGAAATGAACCCTAGGTTGTGTTATGTGTTGGTATATATAAGCCAAGATTAGGGTTTAGGGTTAATGGTGCACCCACATGTGACCAACACACACCAAAGGGGTGTGCCCTTGTGGTTTCGGCCGAACCATGGTCACAAGGACCATTGTGGTTCAAAAATTTGGTCCATGGTTCCTATAATATCATAACCTTGAATTTTTCCAAGTCAAATGGTCCAAGCTTGCATGTGATGTGTAAGAGATGGCATGCATGCAAGTTACTAGGCAACAAACATGTCATTTTCCTTCACATGTATGCCAAAAATTCAAATTTTTGAGTTAGTGGAGCTTAAATGATTTAATTTCAAATGTATGGTGACTTTGTTGTGGTTTTAGGCGTCCAACTTGGCCAAGACAAAAAGGTGAACGAAAATTTTGGACTTAGGGTATAAGATTATCGATAACTTGAGTTTACACGAAAAGATTTTGAGTTTCCGAGGTTCCGTTTGGTCAAAAACGCGAAAAACGCAATTTAAAGGATAAAACCATAAAATTAATATCGGAAGTGATTAAAAATCATGAAACACTCAGGAAAGCTAAAATATCTCATATTAAGCCTAAATTAATTAATAACCGATGCTGGAACGCGTCCGATGACATTTTTTAGTTTTACGTAGTTTAACTTCCCGGTAAACTGTCAGATTTAAACGTAACGTACAAAATTTAAAAGTAGATGACCGGAATGGGTCAGAATACTAACCGAGAATTTACGGGGTGTGACATACTTTCCCCGTTAAAAGAGCTTTGTCTTCAAAGCTTAGGACGTAGCTTGAGACGCGGATACAAGGTTAGCGAAAAGATGAGGGTATTTCTTTTGCATTTGGTCTTCGCGTTCCCAGGTATACTCGGGACCTCTTCTCGAATTCCAACGGACCTTCACGATTGGAATGCGACTTTGCTTCAAACGTTTAACTTCGCGGTCCATAATCTCAACCGGTTCTTCAATGAAATTGAGCTTTTCGTCGATGTGGATTTCGTCTAACGGAATAGCGAGCGGTTCGTCAGATAAGCACTTCTTAAGGTTCGAGACGTGAAAGGTACTATGAACACGGCTTAGTTGCTCGGGTAATTCTAGTCGATATGCAACCGTTCCAACTTTGGCGAGAATCTTAAAAGGTCCAATATAACGAGGGTTCAGCTTTCCCCGTTTGCCGAAACGTATTACTCCTTTCCAGGGCGATACTTTCAACATAACCTTATCCCCAACCTGAAACTCCAATGGCTTACGTCTCTTATCAGCGTAGCTCTTTTGTCGATCACGTGAAGCTTGTAGACGATGCTTGATTTGGATAATCTTCTCGGTTGTTTCACGAACAATTTCTGGGCCAGTGAGCTGAGCATCTCCCACCTCAGCCCAACAGATAGGTGACCGGCATTTGCGACCATACAACGCCTCAAAAGGTGCAGCTTTAATACTTGTATGGTAGCTGTTGTTGTAGGAGAACTCTATTAATGGTAGATGTCTGTCCCATCCCTTTTCGAAATCTATCACACATGCTCGGAGCATGTCTTCCAGTGTTTGGATAGTCCTCTCACTTTGACCATCTGTTTCTGGGTGGTACGTTGTACTCATATCTAATTGAGTTCCAAAAGCTTCTTGAAGAGATTGCCAGAATTGAGACACGAACCTGCCATCGCGATCAGAGATGATCAAAACTGGCACTCCATGTCTCGACACCACTTCTTTCAAGTACTGTCTAGTCAGTTTCTCCATCGAGTCATTTTCCTTTGCTGGCAGAAAATGAGCAGATTTAGTGAGTCGATCGACTATAACCCAAATCATATCTTGCCCACTTGCCGTCTTTGGTAACTTTGTCACGAAATCCATAGTTATATTCTCCCACTTCCATTCAGGGATTTTAGGTTGTACCAACAGACCGGACGGTTTCTGGTATTCTGCTTTAACCTTTGCGCAAGTCATACACTTACTCACATATGTGGCAATTTCTGCTTTCATGTTGGGCCACCAGTATAGCTTCTTCAAATCTTGGTACATTTTGTCCGATCCAGGGTGGATCGAATACTTTGACTTATGCGACTCGTGCATAATCAAAGCTCTCAAGTCACCAAAACATGGTATCCAGCTTCTATTCTTCAAACACAACGTTCCGTCTGTACGTGGCTCCAGATTCTTAATCATGCCACAATCTTCGTTCGTAATTTCCCTTCTTTTCTCGCCTCCACCTGCGAATTACAAGATCTCACACAGGGTAGGTTTCAAAACGATTTGTCATAACCAAGGTCGCGACTCCGTAGAGGCTTAGGGTCTATTTTTTGGCTCAAGCGTCAGCACCACATTAGCCTTTCCGGGTGATAACGTAACTCGCGTCGTAGTCACTTAACAGCTTCTAACACCTACGTTGTCTCATATTCAACTCTTTCTGATCAAGAATATGTTGCAAACTCTTATGATCAGTGTACACAACGCACTTCGTGCCGTAAAGGTAATGTCTCCACATCTTGAGAGCGAACACCACAGCTCCCAATTCTAAATCATGTGTCGTGTAGTTCTTCTCATGGATTTTGAGTTGGCGGGATGCATAAGCTATGACTTTCTCCTTCTGCATCAACACTGCGCCTAATCCCTTATGAGAAGCATCACAATATACTACAAAGTTTTCACTTCCTTCGGGCAATGCCAAAATCGGTGCACTACACAATTTCTGCTTCAATGTCTGGAAGGCAGTTTCCTCCTTTTCACCCCAATTGAACTTTACACTTTTCTGAGTCAGCTTCGTCATAGGCTTGGCAATCTTGGAGAATCCTTCGATAAATCATCGGTAGTAACCGGCAAGACCTAGATTGACTCAATCTTCGCAGGATCAACGTGAATGCCTTCGCTATCAATCACGTGTCCAAGAAATTGTACCTTCGATAGCCAAAAGTCACACTTTGAGAACTTGGCGTACAATTCTTCCTTCTTGAGCAACTCCAAAATTAGTCTAAGATGTACATCATGTTCTTCCTTGGTCTTAGAGTAGATCAAGATGTCATCGATGAACACGATCACAAATTTATCTAGGTATGGTCTACATACCCGGTTCATCAAATCCATGAACACTGCCGGCGCGTTAGTCAACCCGAATGGCATCACTTGGAACTCGTAATGACCATAGCGAGTTCTAAACGCCGTCTTTGGGATATCCTCATCACGAACTCTGAGTTGGTGGTAACCAGACCTCAAGTCGATCTTCGAGTACACACTTGACCCTTGTAACTGATCAAACAAGTCGTCGATTCTCGGAAGTGGGTATTGATTTTTCACAGTCATCTTGTTAAGTTCATGGTAATCGATACATATTTGGAAAGAGCCGTCTTTCTTTTTGACAAACAAAACCGGAGCTCCCCAGGGTGAGGAACTTGTCCTTATAAATCCCTTGTCAGAAAGTTCTTGTAGTTGAGTAGACAATTCTTCCATCTCCGACGGTGCTAACCTATACAGGGCTCGAGCTACAGGTGCAGCACCTGGGACTAAGTCAATCTGAAATTCGACTTGTCGTGCGTGTGGTAGTCCAGGTAAGTCTTCTGGAAAAACTTTTGGAAAGTCTCGTACAGTCGGCACATCTTCGAGTCGCTTCTCATCCGACTTGTCTTTGTTTTCCTTCACCGTAACCTGTGCCAGAAATAGTTGACAACCTTTCTCCATATACTTCTGGGCCTTTTCACATGATATAATGTTCAACTTTGATTTCT